>CM060922.1:751429602-751534602 GCA_030737875.1 Allium sativum
GGGGCTGTAGTATGTTCCAAGGGTTGGGCTGTTCACCCATTAAAGCGGTACATGAGCTGGGTTCAGAACGTCGTAAGACAGTTCAGTCCATATCAGGTGTGGGAATTAGAGCATTGAGAGGACCTTTCCCTAGTATGAGAGAATTGGGAAGGACGCACCTCTGGTGTACCAGTTATCGTGACCACGGTAAATGCTGGGTATCCAAGTGCGGAGCGGATAACTGCTGAAAGCATATAAGTAGTAAGCCCACCCTAGGATGACTGCTCTCCTATTTCGACTTCCCTAGAGCCTCTGGTAGCACAACCGAGACAACGATGGGTTCTCTGCCCCTGTGGGGTTGGAACGACAGAAGCATTGAGAATCCAAGATAAGTTCATGGCGAGACGAGCCATTTATCATTACGGTAGGTGTCAAGTGGAAGTGCAGTAATGTATGCAGCTGATACATCCTAACAGACCGAGAGATTTGAACCTTGTTCCTACACGACCTGATCAATTCAATCAGGCACTCTCCATCTATTTTCATTATTCAACTGTTTGACAACATGAAAAAAATCAAAAGCTCTGCCCTTCCCTCCCTTGGATAGATAGGGAAGGGCGGAGCCCTTTGGAGTTCCTTCCAGTCAAGAATTGGGGCCTCACAATCACTAGCCAATATTTCTCTTATTCTCATGCCTTTCTTTGTTCATGATTCAATATTCTGGTATCCAGGCGTAGAGGAACCACACCAATCCATCCTGAACTTGGTGGTTAAACTCTACTGCAGCGACGAAACGGTAGGGGAGGTCCTGCGGAAAAGTAGCTCGACGCTAGAATGATAAAAAAGCTTAACACATCTTATTTTACTAGAAAATGCAAAGATCCTCTTATTCAAAACCTCAATTACGATATCTCTTCCGCCCCCCGTCACACCTCAGAATGCACTATTCTTATAGAAAGAAACGCACTTTCACATCTTCTTAACCCAAAATGAAATGGCTGAGCAGTGGTTCCTTTTTGAGGGTACTCCGGGGAACAGATTCAATAGAGACGGGGTGGGGCCTGTAGCTCAGAGGATTAGAGCACGTGGCCACTAACCATAGTGTCAGGGGTTCGAATCCCTCCTCGCCCACAATCGTCCCAAAAGGGAAGGCCCTTTCCCTCTGTGGGGGTAAGAAAATCATGATCGGGATAACGAACACAAAGCTATTGAACTTGGGTATGGTCTATTATCGAAATGGAATGGCCTAACTTTTTATTTATTTTATCGTGAAGGATTTTAAATTATATATAGTAACAATACTTGAATTAGCATATTTGTGTTTTACTCCCCGTAACTCTTCCTCTACTAGGCAAAATAGCAGAGCAAGTACAAGTATTAGTAGCATAGCGAAAATGCATTCCTCATCATTAATATGTTTGCTTGCGTTAATTGTGGTCTATCGAGAGAATGATGACTGCATCTTTGATGCACTGCTAGTACATTATCTAAGAATTCTTAATTGGCTAGTTATAAATAGACATAGGGCTATTTACAAGGGATTACCTTGGATCTACGCTGAGGTATTGATGGTGATTCTCAAATATCATAAAACAAAATAAGATATGATGAGATAGAATGCAATAGAAACAAAGACAAGGAACGGGTTACCTATCCCAAATGGTCAAAGAGATCCCTTTCATTCAATTCTTCATTCTTTAATGAAATTAAGAATCAAACAAATCTCCCTAAGTAGAATTCGAACCTATGACCAATCGGTTAACAACTGACTGCTCTACCTGAGCTACTGAGGAACAACGGGAGATTCGACCTCATAGAGTTAAACTCTCGTTCTCAACCCATGAGTCTGAAGCTTCCTTCATAACTCCCAGAACTTCTTCGTAGTGGCTTCGTTCCATGCCTCATTTCATAGGGAACCTTAAAGTGGCTCTATTTCATTATATTCTATCTATATCCCAATTCCATTTGTTTAATTTCTTTGGTGTGATTGACATAGGAGATGTCATTCAATCGAAGAAGATGGTATCGTTGACATAAGAGATGTCATTTCTAGTCTATCTCTTTGTATATATGGAAAGTTAAGAAATCATCATATAGTAATCGAGAAATTGAAATAGAAAAGAAAAAAGGGAGGTTTGTAATGATTTTAAAATCTTTTCTACTAGGTAATCTATTATCCTTATGCATGAAGATAATAAATTCGGCCATTGTGGTTGGACTCTATTTCTGACCACATTTTCCATAGGGCCCTCTTATCTCTTCCTTCTCCGAGCTCGGGTTATGGAAGAAGGAACTAAGAAGGTGTGAAGACCGGTAACTTCCCCGTAAAGGAAAGCGTCGGATAGTTCGAGAACAAACCACAACAGAACTCATATAAAAGAACGTTTCATTGTATATTACAACAATGCATCAGATTACAAGAATATACAGGGTACAAATGAAAATTACACAGAAATATCAGAGATTTAAATTACATTTAAATACATCGCAGCGGAAAATAATACAATACACAACTAGAATGAGATATACGGATACAAAGCTTTCCGGATATCGTTCCAGCTGTAAACCAGGATCCTGTGAATAAAATCTGCAAAACCGAAACTACTAGCTGCCCGTGTCAAAATAAGGGCACCCAGAGTTTAGGTTAAAACAATAAACTCCAGGTCAGTCATGTGACTGGTGTGAGAACTAAAACAGTTATTAATCTTTATTTTCAAAGTTAGGTAAATCAAGGGACCACGCCGTATAACACGGAACGGGTTTCCTCCCAAGAATACCAGTGCATAAAACAAACAGCGCAATGCTAAATAAAGAAAAATGAAGCTGTTATAAGACCCAGGTCCCATCACACAATGCAATCGCAAGCCGGAGGATAGGGTTTTTACCTTATAATAGCCAAGAATGCTTGATACGTTGAAAACAAATCATTTGCTACTAATATAAGTGCATAGTGTATAAAACACTTCAAATCATAAGTATCAATCATAGGCGGCATGAATGCCCCATACCACTATGTCGCCATATATAGGTTATACAATCAAAATCGCAAAGTCTCGTATTTGGAAATTGGATTTCCGTCTATGAACCGAGGCTAGGGGCAAGATCCTCAACCGATTCGTGACTCTCTAGCCCGAGCCACAGGCAAGTACTCAGTCAAGCCTTGGAGCGACAGGGCCGGTCCACCGATGTGGATTAAAATGCCTGAACACTACGTTTCCCCACCCTATGGGGTGTAAGTCTGGTCCGTCAGCCGACCAGAATGCATCGGCCGAAACCGATATAACCGAGGCGCCTCGCAACAGCAACAACCACATAAGTCAAACTCGTCAGGGCGTGTAAAACCACTGACGCCACTTCTAACTAGAAAGAAACGCAAGTCCTCCCTGAGGTCCGTCTCCCGTTTTTGGTTCATACCTGGTGTGAAACACGCGAGGTAAACGTTACACAAAGCTACGCCACAAAGGCCGTGCTTTGATCATCACCACAAGACTTTGCTTTTCAACAGAAGCCTTGATCATTTGCATCTTAGCATGCCACACAGGCAAACCATCCTATGCAACCGATATCAGTCACACAGAATGAAATCCGATGTCAGACACACAGTCCATTTACAAGTCCGTTCTGGGTCTGAACGAAACCGGAGGCACCTAGTACCCCGCATATCCCTCGATCTCCAAGTACGTCTGGACGATCACTAACTGTTTCCATCTTCTTGGGTGTACAGCCCAATCAAGATCATCAGTTATCACCCAAACGACGTGAAGACTTCCGGTCTTCGACCATCGTCTTCATCTTCGACTTATCGTCGTATCAGTTATTCAGAATGGGATAAACCCGGTCTTCCCGAATAACTCGCGTATATTTTATAAAAGTGTTACACAAACACAACATACGCCTCATTCCAATTCATTAGTCACTAACCGTAAATTAATCAAGAGAATAATTTCCCAAATATTAACCCCGAAGGCCGAAACCAACATCAGATCAATATCCAGAAAACCATTCTGCTTGGCTAACCGACAGTTAGTTTCTAAATTTCACATTCATAGGGAAAGATTCCCATTAATTTTTATCAAAGATAAATTCTTGAATTTATGCTTTAATCTACTTTTGAATATCAATTCAAACTAGTCGGGATTAGCGAACCTTACCAAAGTAATCATTTGTTTTAATTTCCCAATCCCAACCTATTCATCCCATGAAGTAAAACTGGTAATACTTCATATCTAACACCACAGTGTTATTGGTAAATTCAATTACCATTTCACGTTCAAATCTAATTAAAGATTTAACTATCGCCTGGAGCAAAACTGGTGATACTCCATTTCGATTATTTCAATCTAATTAAAGATTCATTAAAACTCCACTTAGTTTTAATCTGTGACTGGGTTAAAGAATCAGTGTCATTTAAAACACGGTTCACGATAAACCCAAAGTCACATCCCATTAATTATCGGGTTAAAGAACAAGTGTTATTTAAAACACTGTTCACGATAAACCCAAAAATCAATATCCATTCAATTCCAATTAAATATTATTTAATTGGTACACTTCATTAAATCTAAATAAAAAGATTTAATCTTTTCTCAACTGGGTTCAAGAACAGTGTTAGTGAAGACACCATTCACGACAAACCCAAATCACATTCATTGATTATCGGGTTAAAGAACAAGTGTTATTTAAAACACTGTTCACGATAAACCCAAAAATCAATATCAATTCAATTCCAATTAAATATTATTTAATTGGTACACTTCATTAAATCTAAATACAAAGATTTAATCTTTTCTCAACTGGGTTCAAGAACAGTGTTAGTGAAGACACCATTCACGACAAACCCAAATCACATTCATTGATTATCGGGTTAAAGAACAAGTGTTATTTAAAACACTGTTCACGATAAACCCAAAAATCAATATCAATTCAATTCCAATTAAATATTATTTAATTGGTACACTTCATTAAATCTAAATACAAAGATTTAATCTTTTCTCAACTGGGTTCAAGAACAGTGTTAGTGAAGACACCATTCACGACAAACCCAAATCACATTCGATATTCAATACAAGGCTCTGAATAGAAAATATATCGGCTTATATTCAATATCAAATTCTACGACTAACAAATGTCGTATTGGAAATAACGATATAAATATATATATCTTTCAAATTTCCATAACAACACCTGTATAATCACGAATTCCAACATCGAAATATTCCGAAGACAATTTCGATTCAAATCCACTCCAATGCAATCATTGGAAATTTTGGTTATTTTTAAAACCCTTTTTAAATTCAATTTATTTATTAAAAAAATAAATAGAATTATATTTCTAGTTCAAAACTAGTTCATTTCGATAAAAATCCATTTTTATCTTTTCAAATATGGAGTTTTTCATCCCAATTCTTTCTAAATCATTTCTTATGATTTTACACAAATTATTACTATTTTTAATAATTTTATCAAGGCCCGTACAGTCGATTTCCATCAATGGCCATCGAACTGCACTTACAGCGACCTTTTTCGAATTTGATTTGGACGTATCTCCAAATCCAACCGTTAGATTTCTAATTTCTAATATTCGTTAGAAAGCTCTTTTCGATACGAACCCAACGGTTCCGGTTTCAGGAGAATCCGACGGTCGGATCTCCCGTAATGTCCGTTTGAAATAAATGGTCGAAATTCGCGAACTGCCGCGGCGCGGCGCGTTCTATTCAGGCCATTATATTATATATAATATATATATAATATATTTCGTCGATTTCTATTTAAAAACGAATTATATAAACAGTTTTAAATTCATTTCAAAATCTATTTCAACTTCCATTTCAATTCAAAGCAAAATTGAATTCTTCTTTATAAATTCGTTTCAAAATTCATTTCTGTTCAATTCAAATTTCAATTCAATTTGAATTCATATTCAATTCAATTCATTTCGAAATCGTTTTCAATTCAATTCATTTCGAAATCGTTTTCAATTCAATTCATTTCGAATTCGTTTTCAATTCAATTCATTTCGAAATCGTTTTCAATTTAATTCATTTCGAATTCGTTTTCAATTCAATTCATTTCGAAATCGTTTTCAATTCAATTCGAAATCGATAAAATCGATATAAATATCGTTCACGTCAAAATGGCGTCAATCTAATCAACACGGCTTCATAAAGTTCTATTTTCAAATATTCTATTTCAAATATTTCTTTTTCAAATATTTCTATTTTAAAACTGGAACGAGGCCCAATCAATTACCATATAAAGTTAATTATATGGATTTTCATACAACCCATGTATAATAGCCTTGAAAAATAATCAACCATCAACCAAAGTGCACTACACTGTATAAGCATCAAATATAGACATTCAACGCTTATAACAGCCTGTCAATCAATCGATCGACATATTTACTCAATCAGGATGAGTGAACTTCAAATTTCATCCCAACACCCGTGTGGGGTTTCAAACAATCAAACACATATTTTATTTGTGCAGTTAGGCGATGTGTAAAATTTATCGACCCAATCAACGTCCTTCAAATAGGTGTACATAAACAAACCGTCTGGTTTGTAAATGACTATTCTATTTTATTCACTTTCACGTTAAAAATTATATTTTTAACGATAAAACATTTTATTCCAACATATGAATTTCTATTCAGTTCATTCTTTAAATAAAATGATATTTTTATTTTTCTAACATATTTTAGAAAATTTCGGCGGCATAACGGCACGATACTAGAAACGGGACAAGGCCTAGCCTTATCCCCGGTCTAGTGAAGGCCCACGCCATTCACATATCAATCAAATCAATTTCATTATGCAAACCACAAAATTTGGAGTAAGAGTCTAACCTAGCCTTACTCCTTCGCCTTATAACGGCGCACGTCTAATCCTAACCAATTTATCGATTCGATTTTTCACACCACTAACCACATTCAAACCAATATCACAATCAATAACCAAACAGCCAAACAAACAAGTCCATGGTCTGTGGACGATTGTGTCGGGTGCTACTAAGCACCGTCTGCATCCTAGTATATATATATATAACTAGAAAATAAATTTGAAAGGTGAGAAATTCTCACAGAAAGCTATCCAAGCTCCACGGCACTTCATTTGCAGAAGTCTTCGTCGGTTCGCCTTTTTGTCACCTTCGTTGCTGCTTTCACTACATACGTAAAAATCACATTTTTACTTCGCTATTCAATATATAAAAAACAAATTTTTACTTCGATGTTAAATACATAAAAATCAAATTTTTACTTCGATGTTAAATATATAAAAATCACATTTTTCTATCGAAGTTCAATATATAAAAATCGAATTTTTATTTCAAAGTTCAATATATAAAAAACGAATTTTTATTTCAAAGTTCAATATATAAAAATCGAATTTTTATTTCAAAGTTCAATATATAAAAATCGAATTTTTAGTTCAAAGTTCAATATATAAAAATCGAATTTTTATTTCAAAGTTCAATATATAAAAATCGAATTTTTAGTTCAAAGTTCAATATATAAAAATCGAATTTTTATTTCAAAGTTCAATATATAAAAATCGAATTTTTAGTTCAAAGTTCAATATATAAAAATCGAATTTTTAGTTCAAAGTTCAATATATAAAAATCGAATTTTTATTTCAAAGTTCAATATATAAAAATCGAATTTTTAGTTCAAAGTTCAATATATAAAAAACGAATTTTTATTTCAAAGTTCAATATATAAAAATCGAATTTTTATTTCAAAGTTCAATATATAAAAAACGAATTTTTATTATCTTCACTATATAAAAATCATATTTTTATTATCTACATGATATAAAAATTATATTTTTATTATCTACATGATATAAAAATTATATTTTTATTCTTTAAAATCAGTTCTATTTCAGTTTCTAAACAATATAAACCTCAGTTTCTAAACTATATAAATTCAGTTTTTTACTATTAATAAAAATCAGTTTTAACTATTTTTTTAAAAAAAATCAGTTTTAACTATTAATAAAAATCAGTTTTAACTATTTATATATAGCAACCGACATTTAAATTAAAATAAAATAATAATAATAAAAAAAGATAAAACTTACAGTTCGACACGGGGGAAGGGGGGTCGCACGCTGGAGTCGGAGGGGGGGGGGGGGGGGCTGGCGCGACCGTTCTGGTGGTGGCGGCAGGCCAAGGCGGAGGCGGAGTTCGTCAGATCGGAGCTAGGGTTCGAGTTAGGGTGTCGGTTTCGATTTCTGGGTTGTTTGGGGATGAGGGATTTCAATCGAGCGTGGGGGAGGCCGATCATCTGAGGGGAGGCGGAGAGCGTGAGTTCGCCTGGCGGCGCGGCGTTCGGCAGTGAGGCGGCGGCGTCGCGATTTAGACTGGAGGGGGGGCGGGTTTTAAAGTTTTTTTTTTCTTTTTTTTTCAGTTTTGATTTCGAAGGGGGGGGGGGCCAGAATGAAATAGGGGGGAGGAATTTTTTTTATTTTTTATTTATTTAATCAATTTCTCTCCTACGTTGACTTTTTATACGCTCTCGAAATCGAACCCACCGCCTGTCGTCCATAGCGTTTTACCCCCATTCCGAACACAATGGGATATGTTTCGTAGGTTGGTTTGATCGTTTGAATCAGTTTCCGTTGAATTTACATTTAAAACACTTTATTGAATTTTAAACGTACATTTCAAATTACCGGGGTCACATACTAACTAGAAAAATTCCCGAAAAATATTTTCTAGCTTCGTATTGACGATACGGTCCTAACAAAACTAGTTTCGCCGAATTCCGAGACCGTTGGAAAAATGACCAATTTCCAGTCGATTAAAATCAACTGAAACTGGTCAAACGCGTTTTCCTTTGCCACGCTCACATATTGATTCGAAAAATTATGAAATTTGGAATCTAGCAATAACTTAACATCACGGACCCAACAAAACTGGTTTCGTCGAAATCCGAGGTCGTTTGCAAAATGTCCATTTTTAAGGGCCTGAATTCCATAGCGACTATTCAGAATTTTCAACTGGACATATCTTTTGATTCCCGCTATGAAATCTTGATTTGCCGGATTCGATAGAAAGATATTATCAATTAGATCCTACTAATTTTGGTTTCACTACAATCCGGATTGTTTTGCACCCGGTACATTCAATTGAAGTTTGAAATCGAATTATCGAACTACCGCGCCATTTTCAATTCTATTTATAATTATATATAAATATTTATATTCTAACGACGACGCGTATAAATATATACGTTCGAATTATATTCAAAATAAATTTCTCGTCGATATTATTTAAAATAATTCATTTTAAATAATCTAAATTCGCTAAAATTGCCAAAATAAAAATTTTAAACTGGCCCAGATTTTCCGGGTTATTACAATCTCCCCCACTTAAAACTTTTCGTCCCCGAAAAGGAACAAAGTCGAAAGTGGTTTGATTATTCAGCTCTACGCTCGATCTGGCTTCCATTCTCCAACTTTCAAGTTTCTGAGAATTTTCAAATTTTCAAAAATTTGGCTAACACCCTAAATTTTTGAAAAATTTCGCCATAACCTCCCCTGCACCGGGAGCATCGGGGAATTTCAAATAGCTTCCCCGGTCCTTCAGATCTCAAAAAGAAAAAGAAAAAGCCAAGCGGCTAGCCAATAGGCTCACAAAATCATCATCACCCAAACAAAACAGGAAATTATGTAGTAAACATGTACCTATTTGTCGGGCAAACAAATTTTATTCTCTGGCTCTAGCCTCCTTGCTATGACCTGTTCAAAGATATATATGCATATGCAAGCAAATGCGACCAAATTTCAACACAAGTCAATATTTGATTCAGTTAGGCATAATGGTTCAAAATTATCAAACAATTAAACAAACAACACAAACATCAATCAATTAGTGAATTAGAGTTTCAAATTCATAATTTTATATATATACAAAAAATCATGTTTTGATGCCAAATCACAACAATGTATTCTAGCTATATATAAGTTTTGGTTCTCACACCAGTCTAATGGAAATATATAGAAAATCACACCTTCGAAACTCGAACATAAATGTTGATGATGCGATCGCTATCATCAATATCATCTTCGGGCGACTAGAGTGCGATGCTATATCTATCCAATATATTAAAACTTTGAATATACGTTTGCAAGGCGTATATGCAAATTCTTTATATACTGAATTGTCCAAAATCCATATAAATAATCAAATACGAATAATTGATTTAAATTTTCAAAACAAAATTTGTTTTCACTTTAAAAATATACTCTTCACACTCGTTCTAGGATACTACTGATCTCATCTCTAACGAGTCATTCTAATTGGATATTACTAATCCAATATCTGATGAATTCTTTCGTATGTTTCTAATGTGCCTTGTTCTCTGAGCTTTGTAAACCAAAGCTCTGATACCAACTGTGAAGACCCGTAACTTCCCCGTAAAGGAAAGCGTCGGATAGTTCGAGAACAAACCACAACAGAACTCATATAAAAGAACGTTTCATTGTATATTACAACAATGCATCAGATTACAAGAATATACAGGGTACAAATGAAAATTACACAGAAATATCAGAGATTTAAATTACATTTAAATACATCGCAGCGGAAAATAATACAATACACAACTAGAATGAGATATACGGATACAAAGCTTTCCGGATATCGTTCCAGCTGTAAACCAGGATCCTGTGAATAAAATCTGCAAAACCGAAACTACTAGCTGCCCGTGTCAAAATAAGGGCACCCAGAGTTTAGGTTAAAACAATAAACTCCAGGTCAGTCATGTGACTGGTGTGAGAACTAAAACAGTTATTAATCTTTATTTTCAAAGTTAGGTAAATCAAGGGACCACGCCGTATAACACGGAACGGGTTTCCTCCCAAGAATACCAGTGCATAAAACAAACAGCGCAATGCTAAATAAAGAAAAATGAAGCTGTTATAAGACCCAGGTCCCATCACACAATGCAATCGCAAGCCGGAGGATAGGGTTTTTACCTTATAATAGCCAAGAATGCTTGATACGTTGAAAACAAATCATTTGCTACTAATATAAGTGCATAGTGTATAAAACACTTCAAATCATAAGTATCAATCATAGGCGGCATGAATGCCCCATACCACTATGTCGCCATATATAGGTTATACAATCAAAATCGCAAAGTCTCGTATTTGGAAATTGGATTTCCGTCTATGAACCGAGGCTAGGGGCAAGATCCTCAACCGATTCGTGACTCTCTAGCCCGAGCCACAGGCAAGTACTCAGTCAAGCCTTGGAGCGACAGGGCCGGTCCACCGATGTGGATTAAAATGCCTGAACACTACGTTTCCCCACCCTATGGGGTGTAAGTCTGGTCCGTCAGCCGACCAGAATGCATCGGCCGAAACCGATATAACCGAGGCGCCTCGCAACAGCAACAACCACATAAGTCAAACTCGTCAGGGCGTGTAAAACCACTGACGCCACTTCTAACTAGAAAGAAACGCAAGTCCTCCCTGAGGTCCGTCTCCCGTTTTTGGTTCATACCTGGTGTGAAACACGCGAGGTAAACGTTACACAAAGCTACGCCACAAAGGCCGTGCTTTGATCATCACCACAAGACTTTGCTTTTCAACAGAAGCCTTGATCATTTGCATCTTAGCATGCCACACAGGCAAACCATCCTATGCAACCGATATCAGTCACACAGAATGAAATCCGATGTCAGACACACAGTCCATTTACAAGTCCGTTCTGGGTCTGAACGAAACCGGAGGCACCTAGTACCCCGCATATCCCTCGATCTCCAAGTACGTCTGGACGATCACTAACTGTTTCCATCTTCTTGGGTGTACAGCCCAATCAAGATCATCAGTTATCACCCAAACGACGTGAAGACTTCCGGTCTTCGACCATCGTCTTCATCTTCGACTTATCGTCGTATCAGTTATTCAGAATGGGATAAACCCGGTCTTCCCGAATAACTCGCGTATATTTTATAAAAGTGTTACACAAACACAACATACGCCTCATTCCAATTCATTAGTCACTAACCGTAAATTAATCAAGAGAATAATTTCCCAAATATTAACCCCGAAGGCCGAAACCAACATCAGATCAATATCCAGAAAACCATTCTGCTTGGCTAACCGACAGTTAGTTTCTAAATTTCACATTCATAGGGAAAGATTCCCATTAATTTTTATCAAAGATAAATTCTTGAATTTATGCTTTAATCTACTTTTGAATATCAATTCAAACTAGTCGGGATTAGCGAACCTTACCAAAGTAATCATTTGTTTTAATTTCCCAATCCCAACCTATTCATCCCATGAAGTAAAACTGGTAATACTTCATATCTAACACCACAGTGTTATTGGTAAATTCAATTACCATTTCACGTTCAAATCTAATTAAAGATTTAACTATCGCCTGGAGCAAAACTGGTGATACTCCATTTCGATTATTTCAATCTAATTAAAGATTCATTAAAACTCCACTTAGTTTTAATCTGTGACTGGGTTAAAGAATCAGTGTCATTTAAAACACGGTTCACGATAAACCCAAAGTCACATCCCATTAATTATCGGGTTAAAGAACAAGTGTTATTTAAAACACTGTTCACGATAAACCCAAAAATCAATATCCATTCAATTCCAATTAAATATTATTTAATTGGTACACTTCATTAAATCTAAATAAAAAGATTTAATCTTTTCTCAACTGGGTTCAAGAACAGTGTTAGTGAAGACACCATTCACGACAAACCCAAATCACATTCATTGATTATCGGGTTAAAGAACAAGTGTTATTTAAAACACTGTTCACGATAAACCCAAAAATCAATATCAATTCAATTCCAATTAAATATTATTTAATTGGTACACTTCATTAAATCTAAATACAAAGATTTAATCTTTTCTCAACTGGGTTCAAGAACAGTGTTAGTGAAGACACCATTCACGACAAACCCAAATCACATTCATTGATTATCGGGTTAAAGAACAAGTGTTATTTAAAACACTGTTCACGATAAACCCAAAAATCAATATCAATTCAATTCCAATTAAATATTATTTAATTGGTACACTTCATTAAATCTAAATACAAAGATTTAATCTTTTCTCAACTGGGTTCAAGAACAGTGTTAGTGAAGACACCATTCACGACAAACCCAAATCACATTCGATATTCAATACAAGGCTCTGAATAGAAAATATATCGGCTTATATTCAATATCAAATTCTACGACTAACAAATGTCGTATTGGAAATAACGATATAAATATATATATCTTTCAAATTTCCATAACAACACCTGTATAATCACGAATTCCAACATCGAAATATTCCGAAGACAATTTCGATTCAAATCCACTCCAATGCAATCATTGGAAATTTTGGTTATTTTTAAAACCCTTTTTAAATTCAATTTATTTATTAAAAAAATAAATAGAATTATATTTCTAGTTCAAAACTAGTTCATTTCGATAAAAATCCATTTTTATCTTTTCAAATATGGAGTTTTTCATCCCAATTCTTTCTAAATCATTTCTTATGATTTTACACAAATTATTACTATTTTTAATAATTTTATCAAGGCCCGTACAGTCGATTTCCATCAATGGCCATCGAACTGCACTTACAGCGACCTTTTTCGAATTTGATTTGGACGTATCTCCAAATCCAACCGTTAGATTTCTAATTTCTAATATTCGTTAGAAAGCTCTTTTCGATACGAACCCAACGGTTCCGGTTTCAGGAGAATCCGACGGTCGGATCTCCCGTAATGTCCGTTTGAAATAAATGGTCGAAATTCGCGAACTGCCGCGGCGCGGCGCGTTCTATTCAGGCCATTATATTATATATAATATATATATAATATATTTCGTCGATTTCTATTTAAAAACGAATTATATAAACAGTTTTAAATTCATTTCAAAATCTATTTCAACTTCCATTTCAATTCAAAGCAAAATTGAATTCTTCTTTATAAATTCGTTTCAAAATTCATTTCTGTTCAATTCAAATTTCAATTCAATTTGAATTCATATTCAATTCAATTCATTTCGAAATCGTTTTCAATTCAATTCATTTCGAAATCGTTTTCAATTCAATTCATTTCGAATTCGTTTTCAATTCAATTCATTTCGAAATCGTTTTCAATTTAATTCATTTCGAATTCGTTTTCAATTCAATTCATTTCGAAATCGTTTTCAATTCAATTCGAAATCGATAAAATCGATATAAATATCGTTCACGTCAAAATGGCGTCAATCTAATCAACACGGCTTCATAAAGTTCTATTTTCAAATATTCTATTTCAAATATTTCTTTTTCAAATATTTCTATTTTAAAACTGGAATGAGGCCCAATCAATTACCATATAAAGTTAATTATATGGATTTTCATACAACCCATGTATAATAGCCTTGAAAAATAATCAACCATCAACCAAAGTGCACTACACTGTATAAGCATCAAATATAGACATTCAACGCTTATAACAGCCTGTCAATCAATCGATCGACATATTTACTCAATCAGGATGAGTGAACTTCAAATTTCATCCCAACACCCGTGTGGGGTTTCAAACAATCAAACACATATTTTATTTGTGCAGTTAGGCGATGTGTAAAATTTATCGACCCAATCAACGTCCTTCAAATAGGTGTACATAAACAAACCGTCTGGTTTGTAAATGACTATTCTATTTTATTCACTTTCACGTTAAAAATTATATTTTTAACGATAAAACATTTTATTCCAACATATGAATTTCTATTCAGTTCATTCTTTAAATAAAATGATATTTTTATTTTTTTAACATATTTTAGAAAATTTCGGCGGCATAACGGCACGATACTAGAAACGGGACAAGGCCTAGCCTTATCCCCGGTCTAGTGAAGGCCCACGCCATTCACATATCAATCAAATCAATTTCATTATGCAAACCACAAAATTTGGAGTAAGAGTCTAACCTAGCCTTACTCCTTCGCCTTATAACGGCGCACGTCTAATCCTAACCAATTTATCGATTCGATTTTTCACACCACTAACCACATTCAAACCAATATCACAATCAATAACCAAACAGCCAAACAAACAAGTCCATGGTCTGTGGACGATTGTGTCGGGTGCTACTAAGCACCGTCTGCATCCTAGTATATATATATATAACTAGAAAATAAATTTGAAAGGTGAGAAATTCTCACAGAAAGCTATCCAAGCTCCACGGCACTTCATTTGCAGAAGTCTTCGTCGGTTCGCCTTTTTGTCACCTTCGTTGCTGCTTTCACTACATACGTAAAAATCACATTTTTACTTCGCTATTCAATATATAAAAAACAAATTTTTACTTCGATGTTAAATACATAAAAATCAAATTTTTACTTCGATGTTAAATATATAAAAATCACATTTTTCTATCGAAGTTCAATATATAAAAATCGAATTTTTATTTCAAAGTTCAATATATAAAAAACGAATTTTTATTTCAAAGTTCAATATATAAAAATCGAATTTTTATTTCAAAGTTCAATATATAAAAATCGAATTTTTAGTTCAAAGTTCAATATATAAAAATCGAATTTTTATTTCAAAGTTCAATATATAAAAATCGAATTTTTAGTTCAAAGTTCAATATATAAAAATCGAATTTTTATTTCAAAGTTCAATATATAAAAATCGAATTTTTAGTTCAAAGTTCAATATATAAAAATCGAATTTTTAGTTCAAAGTTCAATATATAAAAATCGAATTTTTATTTCAAAGTTCAATATATAAAAATCGAATTTTTAGTTCAAAGTTCAATATATAAAAAACGAATTTTTATTTCAAAGTTCAATATATAAAAATCGAATTTTTATTTCAAAGTTCAATATATAAAAAACGAATTTTTATTATCTTCACTATATAAAAATCATATTTTTATTATCTACATGATATAAAAATTATATTTTTATTATCTACATGATATAAAAATTATATTTTTATTCTTTAAAATCAGTTCTATTTCAGTTTCTAAACAATATAAACCTCAGTTTCTAAACTATATAAATTCAGTTTTTTACTATTAATAAAAATCAGTTTTAACTATTTTTTTAAAAAAATCAGTTTTAACTATTAATAAAAATCAGTTTTAACTATTTAT
This sequence comes from Allium sativum, assembly GCA_030737875.1. Classification (NCBI taxonomy): domain Eukaryota; kingdom Viridiplantae; phylum Streptophyta; class Magnoliopsida; order Asparagales; family Amaryllidaceae; genus Allium; species Allium sativum. The sequence goes on from CM060922.1 coordinate 751,445,698, forward strand.
ATATAGCAACCGACATTTAAATTAAAATAAAATAATAATAAAAAAAAAGATAAAACTTACAGTTCGACACGGGGGAAGGGGGGTCGCACGCTGGAGTCGGAGGGGGGGGGCTGGCGCGACCGTTCTGGTGGTGGCGGCAGGCCAAGGCGGAGGCGGAGTTCGTCAGATCGGAGCTAGGGTTCGAGTTAGGGTGTCGGTTTCGATTTCTGGGTTGTTTGGGGATGAGGGATTTCAATCGAGCGTGGGGGAGGCCGATCATCTGAGGGGAGGCGGAGAGCGTGAGTTCGCCTGGCGGCGCGGCGTTCGGCAGTGAGGCGGCGGCGTCGCGATTTAGACTGGAGGGGGGGCGGGTTTTAAAGTTTTTTTTTTCTTTTTTTTTCAGTTTTGATTTCGAAGGGGGGGGGGGGCAGAATGAAATAGGGGGGAGGAATTTTTTTTATTTTTTATTTTTTATTTATTTAATCAATTTCTCTCCTACGTTGACTTTTTATACGCTCTCGAAATCGAACCCACCGCCTGTCGTCCATAGCGTTTTACCCCCATTCCGAACACAATGGGATATGTTTCGTAGGTTGGTTTGATCGTTTGAATCAGTTTCCGTTGAATTTACATTTAAAACACTTTATTGAATTTTAAACGTACATTTCAAATTACCGGGGTCACATACTAACTAGAAAAATTCCCGAAAAATATTTTCTAGCTTCGTATTGACGATACGGTCCTAACAAAACTAGTTTCGCCGAATTCCGAGACCGTTGGAAAAATGACCAATTTCCAGTCGATTAAAATCAACTGAAACTGGTCAAACGCGTTTTCCTTTGCCACGCTCACATATTGATTCGAAAAATTATGAAATTTGGAATCTAGCAATAACTTAACATCACGGACCCAACAAAACTGGTTTCGTCGAAATCCGAGGTCGTTTGCAAAATGTCCATTTTTAAGGGCCTGAATTCCATAGCGACTATTCAGAATTTTCAACTGGACATATCTTTTGATTCCCGCTATGAAATCTTGATTTGCCGGATTCGATAGAAAGATATTATCAATTAGATCCTACTAATTTTGGTTTCACTACAATCCGGATTGTTTTGCACCCGGTACATTCAATTGAAGTTTGAAATCGAATTATCGAACTACCGCGCCATTTTCAATTCTATTTATAATTATATATAAATATTTATATTCTAACGACGACGCGTATAAATATATACGTTCGAATTATATTCAAAATAAATTTCTCGTCGATATTATTTAAAATAATTCATTTTAAATAATCTAAATTCGCTAAAATTGCCAAAATAAAAATTTTAAACTGGCCCAGATTTTCCGGGTTATTACAGAAGGAGATGTGAGCAACAACGGTTTTTATTACGGGGAAGCTCATGATGTTCATATCGATCTATTATACGCCTTTGCATCTAGCATTGGGTAGACCTCATACAATAACTATCCTACTTCTACCATATCTTTTGTTTCATTTCTTCTATAATAATCACAAAAAACTTTTCTGATTATGGATCTACTACCAGAATTCCATGCGTAATCTCAGCATTCAATGTGTATTCCTGAATAATCTCATTTTTCAATTATTCAACCATTTCATTTTACTAAATTCAATGTTAGCCACACATATCACACATTTTTCATTTAATCCATGTTTATTTGGCACCTCCCAAGGAGCGGGAACTACCATTCTAACTCTTCTTGGGGAATTCCATCCACAAACACAAAGTTTATGGCTGACCGATATGGCTCATCACCATTTAGCTATTGCATTTATTTTTCTTGTTGCTGGTCATAAGTATAGAATGAACTTTGGAATTGGACATAGTATCAAAGGTCTTTTATAAGCACATACTCCTCCGGGGGGTCGATTAGGGCATGGACATAAGGGTCTTTATGATACAATCAACAATTCAATTCATTTTCAATTAGGCCTTGCTCTAGCCTCTTTAGGGGTTATTGCTTCTTTAGTAGCTCAACACATGTGTTGTTTACCTGCTTATGCATTCATATCACAAGACTTTACTACTCAAGTTGCATTATATACTCATCACCAATACATCGCAGGGTTCATAATGACAGGAGCCTTTGCTTATGGAGCTATATTCTTCTTAGAGATTATAATCTGGAGCAGAATGAGGATAATGTATTGGCAAGAATGTTAGACCATAAGGAAGCTATCATATCTCATTTAAGTTAGGTCAGTCTCTTTCTAGGGTTCCATACCTTAGGTCTTTATGTTCATAATGACGTCATGCTCGCTTTTGGTACTCCGGAAAAACAAATCTTGATAAAATCTATATTTGCCCAATGGATACAATCTGCTCATGGTAATACTTCCTATGGATTTGATGTTCTCTTATCTTCAACAACTGGACTAACATTCAATGCAGGTCGAAGCATATGGTTGCCCGGTTGGTTAAATGCTATTAATGAAAATAATAATTCACTCTTCTTAACAGTAGGTCAGGGAGATTTCTTGGTTCATCATGCAATTGCTCTAGGTTTACATACAACTACATTGATTTTAGTAAAAGGTGCTTTAGGTGCACGTGGTTCTAAATTAATGCCAGATAAAAAGGATTTCTGTTATATTTTTCCTTACGATGGCCCGGGACATGGGGGTACTTGTAATATTTCTGCTTGGGACGCGTTTTATTTGGCAGTTTTCTGGATGTTAAATACTAATGGGTGGGTCACTTTTTATTGTCATTGGAAACATATTACAATATGGCAGGGTAACGTTTCGCAATTTAATGAATCTTCCACTTATTTTATGGGGTGGTTAAGAGATTATCTATGGTTAAACTCTTCACAACTTATCAATGAATATAACCCTTTTGGTATGAATAGTTTATCGATGTGGGAGTGGATGTTTTTATTTGGACATCTCTTTTGGGCTACTGGATTTATGTTCTTAATTTCCTGGCGGGGATATTGGTAAGAATTAATTGAAACTTTAGCTTGGGCTCATGAACGCACACCTTTAGCCAATTTGATTCGATGAAGAGATAAGCCAGTTGTAACACCCCGTATTTTCTGTGAATATTAAAGTAAAGAATTAAAGAATACTTAATTTTAAAAGTGGGAACTAAGGGAAACGGGTTACGCCATTGCGTTCGTCTCGGAATTCTGCTTGAGATAGAGTCCGAATTTTCATGAATCGGACTCGTCTGAAGAAGTTACGAAGTTTAGAAGATTTCAAGTTCTAGTAGAAAATAATAATTAAATAATAAATCAAGTTCAAAATTCAAAATTCAAAATTCAAACAGAACAGGCTGAGCAGGAAAATTCCCGCTCAGGGTGTCGACCTCCCCAAGGGGGAATCGACATAGGTGTCGACCCCTCTATAGGGGAGTCGACATAGGTGTCGACCCCCTGTAGGGAGTCGACCCCTTTGAGATCTGCTTCCTATGACGAATTTCTGTAGTCCTGAGCTTATGTGGCCTTCTCTGATTGGCCAATGACTAATTTCTCAAGGTGTTAGGGATTATGTGTCATGCTATGATTGGCTGGATGACACATCTCTTTGGTTTGATGGCTCTGATTTCTCCTAGACTAATCTAAAGGCTAGAATTGAACCTAGACTTCTATATAATCACCACAAACCTCAACCCTAGAACTTATTCTATGAAGCCATCATGTTGTTCGTCTACAAACTGGCCTAGCCTCCATCCATCTACCCCAAACTTGAGAATCAAATTCAAACTAGGAATCAATTAAAAGAACTAGAGAATCAAACATCTACATCAAAGGATAGCTTTTCAAATTCAGAAATCAGATCCCAGAAATCAAGATACGTCCTTTTTTTGTAAGTACAGTTATTGTTTTGATGTGAACACCTAATAAGAAATCATGACTGTAATAACTGGATCTAGAACTATGCCTAACTCTATTCGTGCCTATCCTTTTTTCAGTTATGAATTACTTATGCCTATTGGACTATTATGACTGACATAGTAAAACTTATCATGCCTATTGGACTGTTGTGACTAACATAGTAAAACCTATCATGCCTATGAGACTATTGGGACTGATACCATTGAACCTATCATGTTGTATTAAATTTGTGGTTCTTTTATGTATGTAAATTACATGCTATTGGCATAGATTGGCTCATAATCATGTAAATGATTAGTAGCATGAAATGGCATAATTTGGACATAATTTAGAGGGTAAATGGGACATGACTTGATTTGACAACACTTGTGGATAATTTACATATAAACATGAATGGTAAATATGTAAATTAATTAAAAGATGAATATGCCTAACCCGAGGTTAGATTGAGTTGCGGTGTAAGACTGCCCGGAACCGCCCGGCACATCCAGCGACCGCAACAATATAGATCTAATGCGAGAGGTTAGCGCATTAAGCCCGAAAAATCTGAGGTTAGATTGAGTTGCAATGTAAGACTGCCCAGAACCGCACGGTACATCTAGCGACTGCAATAATACATATCTAATGTGAGAAGATGGTGCTTTAATGAATGAATTAAAGCTAAGGAACAAACAGGCTAAGAATGGTAGGGTTAAGTTAATTAAGGCAACACTTAACGAATACAACATGTTAGCAAAACAGATAGGTGAGGTTAGGTAAATTTTGAGAACACTTAACCGTTATAACATGTTGATTAGGAAACCCTAGTAACAGGGACCCATTTCAGCAGTAACCCACATAGATGTATCACGGTACCCTAAACTAGGCAGGGTGGGCTACGATTACTGGGCTGATTTTAAGCGGTCAAAATAGCGGCGGGTTGTGCAGCAGTGTAGGTTTCGGTGGAGTATGGGCATGCTCGTACTCCGGAGTGGATAAAGCAGGCACTTGTCATCAATCGTATACACTGTGCATCTAGAATTTGTGTTGGGTCGCCACCATAGGAATTGATACACCCTACGGTGGGACCAACACAGGTATTTACAATCAAGCGGGGACGAATGACACAAGTAGCAAATGCATGAAAGTAGAAGACGATCGGGAAACGGATCACTTTGTTATGAACACATGATGGTAGTTGAAACATTCGTAGTAGGTGCAGAGAAATGGAAATGAGTGCGATAAGTATATTCAGTTTATCTTTCCTTATCTTATGTTATCTTATTTCTATGGTGTTGTCCTATGTTTAGTTTATTCATGTCATGATCCTTTTACTTGTTTACGTGCTGAATAATCACTGGACTTACGAGACTTATGTCTGACCTATTTTCTTTCGCCTTCTTTTCTTCCGTTTCCCCCCAGGTTCGCAGGGAGGGAATACTTCAGCTTAGTTCAGACCTTTTCTAATTTGAAGAGAGTAGATGTATTGCTTGGATTCTCTCTTCTTGGGCTATGGCTGTGGTTACACTTTTATTGGGGATTTATGCTGCTTTACTACTGTTTTATGCGTCTTTATGTACGTAGAGTTTTAAATCAAGACAGATGTTTCATTGTAATAATTTAGAAGTTGAGTTTTGCGACAATGCTTGTAATGTTGTGACTGAACCGTGCTATTTATGAAATGATTTCGGTTTTCTGCTGTTTATATGTATGTCTTGTAAATTATCTGTGTCTTTTACCTAAAATGCTTCATCAAAGTTAATGCATTCCCTTTGTGAGTGACCTTAACAGAGGTGGGGTGTTTCACTTGGTATCAAAGCGATGGTTTACCATATCAAATAAAAGTTTTTGAAAACTATTTTTCAAAAAGAAATTTAAAGAAGCATTTTCAAGAAAAATGTTTTTTTTTAAAAGGCATAATCCCCAAAGCCATATGCATTATCTTTCTATCCTTTGTTTTGAACCTTTTCTTTTCGTTTCAGCATGTCTGGGGATCTTAATCTTCCCGAGGGCGTATCGATACCTAGCTGGTTCAGAAGGTATCTGGAGGCTAGGGCTAATGACGTAGGCCCAGCAGACGTTCCTCGTCCCCCAGCTGCAGCCGTTCCTCCTCCTTCTCCTCCATGAGTGAATGCTTTCTCGAAGATATGTTGGGACTTTCGAGCTACAGGTGGAAATAACTTTAATGGGACTGAGTGATTTGTGGAAGCAAGAAACTAGCTCAAGGAAACAGAAGATATGTTTGTTATCTTCGAAGTGGACGATAGGCAGAAGATACAATTAGCTGTATGGCTACTTAAGGACGAAGCCTCTTACTGGTGGGAAGTTACTAATGCGGAGAGACCAGTTGAAGCTTAGGACGATTTTAGAAGGAGATTTGAAATGAAGTTCCTCTCGCAAGCTGAACGAAGCCTGCAGATGGAGAAGTTCTTACACTCAAACAGGGAAACCTATCGGTTAAGGAATACGTCAACCAATTAAACCAGCTGGCTAGATTCGGACTAGAGTTGGTAAACTCTCCACATAAAAAGGCACTCTGTTTCGTGAAAGGGTTGAATGAACCGTTGCACGGCCTAGATATATCCCATATACCTATGGGTGCGACTTTTGAGAGACTGGTGGACATGGCACTGTTACAGGAGGAAGACAAGGGTGGTAAGAAAGAGGCAAAGGTGGATGAACCTCTAAACAAGAAAGTCGAGGGATCGCAGAATAAGAAGATGGATTCCAAGAAAGGCGAGAAGAATAACAAACCCTATGACGAGAGGAAGTGTAAATTTTGTGGCATACCTGGACATCTGATTAAGGACTGCAGAAAGGAAAAAAAGGAAGATGGGTGGTTGCTTTCAATGCGGCGAGACCGGGCATATGGCTAAGGATTGCCCAAAAAGGCAAGGGCAAGGGCAGAGGACTGGACCCACTTCTGGAGGACAAATTCACATTCTCATGGCACCTCTGCAAGAAAGAGGTAGAAATATTTCTATTGAGAGTTTAGTTTATCTTTATGATCATCCAGTTCATACTCTTCTTGATTCTGGCGCATCACACTCTTTTATATCTACCGCTTTAGTTGAATCTCTGCACCTAGATACCAGTATAGTAGAGGATCCCGTGGTTGTTTCAAATCCAATTGGGGTTCGGCTTACTTGTCATTGATTTGTTTGGATGTGGAAATTTCTATACTAACCATTGGGTTTAGATGTAATGCTTATGTTTTGGGTTTTACGGGCTATGGGTTGATTCTAGGCATGGATTGGTTATCCAGATATGGTGCCATCCTCGATTGTGAAAATAGAGTGGTTAGACTTATGACTCGCCTCGGTAACACTCTCGAAATCTCTTGTAATCCCATGAATTCTGTTATGCTTAGTTACCTAGAATCTCTTGATGCGTCTGTTGAAAACTTGCAATCTGTTAGAGTGGTCCGTGAATACTCGGATGTCTTTGAAGAGGTGAAGGGTTTACCTCCGAAGCGAGAGATAGACTTACGCATATACCTTATTGATAATGCAAAACCTATTGCTTTACCCGTTAGACAGATGGCTCCAAGGGAAAGGAAAGAGCTCATCAAGCAAGCTAAAGAGTTGCTTGAAAAGGGGTTCATAAGGCGGAGTATTTCTGAATGGGGTGCTCCAGTGGTGCTTGCAACCAAAGCAGATGGTTCACTTCGCCTGTGCGTGGACTATAGGGAGCTTAACAAATTGACCAAGAAGAAAAGGCACCCACTTCCTAAAATAGACGACTTGTTCGACCAGCTCGTAGGAGCCTCAGTTTTCTCCCAACTAGATCTGGCCACCGGATTTCATCAGCTAATAGTGGTTGAGGACAGCATAGATAAGACTGCGTTCAGGACCCCGGATGGTTTCTTCGAATGGCTTGTCATGCCTTTCGGCTTCACAAACGCACATGCATACTTCGTAGACTTAATGAATAGGGTATTGAGAGAGTTCCTTAATAAATTTGTAGTGGTATTCGTGGACGACAGTTTGATTTTCTCAAAAAGTGAGGAAGAACATGCTTTACATTCAACGGAGGTCAAGGATACTCTTTGTGCACATCAGCTGAAAGCAAAATTCTCCAAATGCCATTTTTGGGGAGATGAAGTAAGGTTTCTTGGACATGTAGTGTCCAAAGAGGGGATAGTTGTGGATCCCGCAAAAGTAGTTGCAGTGCAAGATTGGAAAATCCTACGGAATGTAACCAAAGCACGAAGTTTTCTCGGGCTAGCAGGCTTTTACAGAAAGTTCATTAAGGACTTTGTGAAGATCTCAGCCCCACTTACTAGGTTGACAAAGAAGAACCTAATTTTTGCTTGGGATTTGGATTGCGATGTTGCTTTCCATCTACTGAAAAGGGCTCTAATAACAGCCCAGGTTCTGACATTGCCTGATGGGCATAAGATGTTTATGGTATACACAGACGCATGCAGAACAGGATTGGGCGTTGTCTTGATGCAAGAGGGAAAAGTAGTTTGTTATGGAGGAAGGCAGTTGAAGGTACATGAGAAGAACTACCCAAATCATGATTTAGAACTAGCTGCCATTGTTTTCGCCCTTAAGTCATGGCGTCATTACCTACTAGGAGAAAGGTTTGAATTGTTTACTGACCATAAATCATTAAAGTACCTTTTCTCATAGAAAGATCTTAACTTAAGACTACAAAGGTGGATGTAATTTCTAGCTTCATACGATTTTGAGATTGTTTATACCCCTGGCAAGGGAAATGTTGTAGCAGACGCCTTGAGTAGGAAAAAAGATGACCTTGAATCCTCTCTTTGTAGAAAGGAAAAGCTTGGAGTACATAACAAACTTTGACTTTAGACCTTCCTTTGAATTTGTACCTGGTTTGTTAGCATCACTAGAGGTGCGGCCTACTCTTTTGGACTCAATAGGAACTGCGCAATGTGAAGACCCTCAACTAGTTGATGTGGTGGATAAGCTAATTAGAGATGAGACTTCTCGTCACCTCAATGGACACTCCATCAATGACAAAGGTTGGTTGAGACGGGATGGAAGACTATGCGTCCCACAATCAAGGGATTTGGTGAAGACCATTCTCGAAGAGGCACACCATTCTAAATTGACCATACACCCAGGTGGGGACAAGATGAATAAAGACATAAAAAGGGTTTTCTTCTGGAATGGCATGAAGAAGGATGTAGCTGAGTTTGTCTTTAAATGCTTGATATGCCAGTAAGTCAAGCCGGAACAGAAGAAGCCTGGTGGTCTGCTTCATCCTCTAGAGGTCCCACAGTGGAAATGGGATAGTATTTCGATGGACTTTATTGATGGGTTTCCTAGATCAATAAGGGGCAATACCAGTATTTGGGTAATAGTGGACAGGATCACTAAAAGCGCTCACTTTATACCAGTTAAGAGAAGGAGGACTGCCTCATCATTAGCATCCATTTATGTTAAAGTGGTAGTTAGGCTGCATGGAATACCCTCCAGCATAGTAAGTGATCGAGACCCTAACTTTACGAATGAGTTTTGGAAGAGTTTGCAAGAGGCTGTAGGGACACATCTATGCTTAAGCACTGCTTATCACCCTCAAACCAATGGTCAGACGAAAAGGGTAAACAGAGTATTCTTGAGATTGTGCATTCTTGATTTTGGGGGAACATGGGAGGATCACCTTCCTTTGGTGGAGTTCGCCTACAACAATAGCTACCAAGCCACCATAGGCATGGCATCCTTTGAGGCTTTATACGGAAGACCATGCCGATCACCAACTTGTTGGTGGGAGTCTACAGACAAGCTCGTACTAGGGCCTGACATGATCAGAGAAACTTCAGAGAAGGTGGACTTGATACGAAGACGAATCAAGACCGCACAAGATAGACAGAAGTCCTACTCTGATAAAAGAAGGACCGACCTTGAGTTTGAGGTTGGGGACAGAGTTTTTCTTAAAGTATCTCCTTTGAAGAATGTTGATCGCTTTGGGTCCATAGGAAAATTGGCACCAAGATTTGTAGGGCCATTTCCTATCATTGAGAGGATTGGGAAGATGGCTTATAAAGTAGAGCTGCCCGAAAGATTGGCTGGAGTACATAATGTCTTTCATGTCTCTCATCTACGAAAGTGCTTACATGAGTCTGCGGAAGTTGTGAGCCAAGCATACTAGAGGAAATAGAAGTGGAACCAGAAGCAATGGTGAGAAGAGTTCCAACTCGTATCTTAGGTACAGAAGTCAAAAAGCTACGTAATCATGAGGTCAAGCTAGTTAAAGTACAATGAATTGGTGATGAGGAAGACGCGACGTGGGAGACCGAGGACAAGATATGCGCAGCCTACCCTTATCTTTTTGAGGGTACATTCTTGATCTCTTTTTCCAAAAGTTTATGCATGCTTGTATCTATCTCTTAAGTATATCTCCTCGGTCCTAGTTTTGATCCCTAAATAGAAACCAATGGATGTAAACATGTATTTGAAACATGTTATGATTAATAGTTGCAAGTGGTTGCTAGTGGTTGCTTGTGGATGCATATACACACACACACACACTCACTAGGTATTAGATCGGCTCAGTCACTTTCATATTGCATATGCATATATGTATTTATATATGGATTGAAACTTGATGTGTTGTCACGTGGAAGTTGCATTTGTATGGATGATTGTGCACTCATGTAGAAGTTACAAAATAAGATTCGGAAAAACTGCATATATGATGGACTCATAGCACCGACATGATTCGCATCAAGGAGTTCAAATGAATAAGTGGACCGCCTGATTTTGCGTTTGATAGGGACATATACACACACTATGTGTATGATCATGAAATCATTAGAAATCTTTTTAAGGACAGTGGATGCCTATGATTGATGGTTGAGTAGATGGACGTTGGATGTTAGGATACATTCTTCTTAACTTAGAGATTTCGGGGACGAAATCCTTTAAGGAAGGGAGAATGTAACACCCCGTATTTTCTATGAACATTAAATTAACAAATTAAAGAATAATTAATTAAGGGGAACGGGTTATGCCAATGCGTTCGTCTCGGAATTTTGCTTGGGATAGAGTCCAAGTTTGCGTGAATCGGACTCCGTATGAAGAAGTTATCAGAAGATTTCAAGTTCAAGCAGAAAATAATAATTAAATAATAAATCCAGTTCAAAATTCAAAATTCAAACAGAACAGGCTAAGCAGGAAAATTCCCGCTCATGGTGTCGACCCTCCGGGGGGAGCCGACATAGGTGTCGACCCCCCTATAGGGGAGTTGACATAGGTGTTGAACCCCCTGTAGGGAGTCGACCCCTTTGAGATCTACTTCCCGTGATGAATTTCTGTAGTCCTGAGATGATGTGGTCTTCTCTGATTGGCTAATGACTAATTTTGAGGTGTTAGGGCTTATATGTCGTGCTATGATTGGCTGGATGACACATCTCTTTGGTTTGATGGCTCTGATTTCTCCTAGACTAATCAAATGGCTAGAATTGAACCTAGACTTCTATATAATCACCATAAACCTCAACCCTAGAATTCATTCTATGAAGCCGTCATGCTGTTCGTCTACAAACTGGCCTAGCCTCCATCCATCTACCCCAAACTAGAGAATCAAATTCAAACTAGGAATCAATTAGAAGAACTAGAAAATCAAACATCTACATCAAATGATAACTTTTCAAATTCAGAAATCAGATCCCAGAAATTAAGATCCATCCTTTTTTTGTAAGTACAGTTATTGTTTAGATGTGAACACCTAATAAGAAAGCATGACTGTAATAACTGGATCAAGATCTATGCCTAACTCTATTCATGCCTATCCTTTTGTCAATTCTGAATTGCTTATGCCTATTGGACTGTTGTGACTGACATAGTAAAACCTATCATGCCTATTGGACTGTTGTGACTGACGCAGTAAAACCTATTATGCCTATGAGACTATTGGGACTGATACCATTGAGCCTATCATGTTGTATTAAATTTGTGGTTCTTTTATGTATGTAAATTACATGCTATTGGCATAGATTGGCTCATAATCATGTAAATGATTAGTAGCATGAAATGGCATAATTTGGACATAATTTAGAGGGTAAATGGGACATGACTTGATTTGACAACACTTGTGGATAATTTACATATAAACATGAATGGTAAATATGTAAATTAATTAAAAGATGAATATTCCTAACCCGAGGTTAGATTGAGTTGCGGTGTAAGACTGCCCGGAATCGCCCAGCACATCCAACGACCACAACAATACAGATCTAATGTGAGAGGTTAGCGCATTAAGCCCGAAAACCCCGAGGTTAGATTGACTTGTGGTGTAAGACTGCACGGAACCGTCCGGCACATCCAGCGACCGCAACAATACATATCTAATGTGAGAGGTTGGTGCTTTAATGAATGAATTAAAGCTAAGGAACAAACAGGCTAAGAATGGTAGGGTTAAGTTAATTAAGGCAACACTTAAGCAATACAACATGTTAGAAAAACATATGGGTGTGGTTAGGTTAATTTTGAGAACACTTAACCGTTATAACATGTTGATTAGGAAACCCTAGTAACAGGGACCCATTTCAGCAGTAACCCACATAGATGTATCACGGTACCCTGAACTAGGCAGGGTGAGGCGCGATCACTAGGCTGATTATAAGCGGTCAAAATAGCGGCGGGTGGTGCAACAGTTGAAAAGACCCGTAACTTCCCCGGTAAGGAAAGCGCGGATACTTCGAGAACAACACACAAAAGAACGCAGATAGAAGAACATTTCATTGCTTATTACAACAATTTCATCAGATTACAAGAATATACAGAGTAATGAATAAATAAAATACATTCGATAAATATCAGAGATTAAAATACATTACTATAGCGGAAAAATAATGCAAAACACAACTGAAAAGTATATACGGATACAGAGCTTTCCGGATATCATTCCAGCTGTAAACCAAGATCCTGTGAATATAAATCTGCAAAACCAAAACTACTAGCGGCCCGTGTCGAAAATAGGGCATCCAGAGTTTAGGTTAAAACAATAAAATCCAGGTCAGTCATGTGACTGGTGTGAGAACTAAAACAGTTATTGATCTTTATTTTAAAGTCAGATAAATCAAGGGACCACGCTGTATAACACGGAACGGGCCTTCCAAGAACACCAGTGCATAAAATAACAACGCAATGCTAAATAAAGAAAAATGAAGCTATTATAAGACCCAGATCCCATCACACAATGCAACACAAGCCGGAGGATAGGGTTTTTACCTTATAATAGCCAAGAATGCTTGATACGTTTAAAACAAATCATTTGGTACTATTATAAGTGCATAGTGTATAAAACAACTTCAAATCATAAGTATCAATCATAGACGGCATAAGTGCCCCATACCACTGTGTCGCCATATATAGGTATGCAATCAAAACTGCAATTGTCACGTATTGGAAATTGGATTTCCGTCTGTGAACCGAGGCAAACGATAGTCCTCTACCGAATTCGAGACGCTCTAGCCCATGTCTCAGGATCGGAGCTCGAGTGACCCTTAGGAGCCATAGGGCCGGTCCACCGATGTGGATTAAAATGCCTGAACACTGCGTTTCCCCGCCCTTTGGGGCGTCAATGAGCCAAATGACTCCATCGGCTCCACACAGTCACCGATATATCTGAGGCGCCTCGCAACAGCAACAACCACACAGGTGAAAATAATATAAATGTCAGGGCTGGTAGGTCACTGACACAACCCTAGCTAGAAAGAAAAGCATGCCCTCCCTGGATCCTTCTCCTGTTTCTGGTTCACAACCGGGGTGTGAGGCTCGCGAATCAATGCTACACAAAGCTATGCCACACAGGCCGTGCTATGATCATCAACCACAAGACTTTGCTTCTCAACAAAAGCCTTGATCAATTTCCACTTAGGCATGCCACACATTCACTCCATGCGATTGACATCCATCAATATACAACCCCTGAGCTCGTACGTCTCAGAGAAGGGCGTTAAGCAAGAGAATAAATTCTCCGCCGCCAAACAGATTTATATTCCATAGAAATCAATCACACAGAATAAAATCCAATGTCAGACACACAGTCCATTTACAAGTTCGTTCTGGGTCTGAACGAAACCCGAGGCACCTTGTACCTCGCATATCCATCGATCTTCAAGTACGTCTGGACGATCACCAACTGATTCCCTCCTCTTGGGTGTACAGCCCAATCAAGATCATCAGTAATCACCAAAACGACATGAAGACCTCCGGTCTTCGACCACCGTCTTCATCCTCGACACCACGTCGAATCAGTTCTTCAGAATGGGATAAACCCGGTCTTTCTGAATAAATCGCGTATATAATAAAGAAGTGTTACACAAACACAACATACGCCTCATTCCAATTCAGAATATTCTTTTATTCAAATATTCTTACACTTTGGGAAAGGTTCCCATTAATTTTATCAAAGATAAATTCTTTAAATTTATTCTTTAATCTCCTTTTGAATATCAATTCAAACCGGGATTAGCGAACCACACCGAAGTAATCATTTATTTTATTTCCCAATCCCAACCTATTCATCCCATGAAGTAAAACTGGTCGTACTTCGTATCTAACACCATGGTGTTATCGGTAAACTCAATTACCATTTCATGTTCAAATCTAATTAAAGATTTAACTATCGCTTGGAGCAAAACTGGTGATACTCCATTCTCGACTATTCCAATCTAATTAAAGATTCATTAAAACTCCACTTGGTTTTAATCTTCCCAAAAATCAAAATCAATGATTATTTAACTTGGGAAATCACATCTTGTCTTTAACTAGGTTAAAGAACCAATGTCATTTAAAACACGGTTCACGATAAACCCAAAATCACATTCCATTAATTATCGGGTTAAAGAACCACTGTTATTTAAAACACCATTCATGATAAACCCAAAAATCAATCCCAATTCATTTCCAATTAAATATTATTTAATTGGTACACTTCATTAAATCTAAATAAAAAGATTTAATCTTTTCCTCAACTGGGTTTAAGAACAGTGTTAATGAAGACACCATTCATGACAAACCCAAATCCCATTTGATATTAAATACAAGGCTCTAAATAGAAAATATATCGGCTTATATTCAATATCAAATTCTACGACCAACAAATATTGTATTGGAAATAACGACATAAATATATCTTTCAAATTTCCATAACAATATCTGTATAATCACGAAATCCAACATCGAAATATTCCAAAGATAATTTCGATTCTAATCCATTCCAATTCAATTATTGGAAATTCTGTTTATTTTCAAAACCATTTCAAATCCACTTTATTTATTTTAAAAATAATCAGAATTATAATTCTAGTTCAAAACTAGTTCATTTCGATAAAAATCAATTTTTATCCTTTCAAATTTGGAATTTGTCATCCCAATTCTTCACAAATCATTTCTTATGATTTTACACAAATTATTACTATTTTTAATAATTTTATCAAGGCCCGTACAGTCGATTTCCATCAACGGCCATCGAACTGCACTTATAGCGACCTTTTCCAAATTTGATTTGGACATAATTCTAAATCCAACCGTTAGATTTCAAATATCTAATATTCGTTAGAAAGCTCTTTTCGATACGAACCCAACGGTTCCGGTTTTAGGAGAATCCGACGGTAGGATCTCCCGTAATATCAATTCGAAGTCAATGGTCGAAATTCGCGAACTGCTGTGGCGCGGCGCATTCTATTCAGGCCATTATATATATAATATATTATATATATTTCATCGATTTCCTTTCATAACGTATTTTATAAATTGTTTTAAATTCGTTTTCGAAACGATTTCAACTTCATATTCAATTTCTAGTCAAAATTGAATATTCCACATCATCGATATACAAATGATAATATTTTCAAAACGTTAAATTCTGAAAGCACTTTCTTTTCTATATTCATTATAAAAAAGAATAAAATCGATATAAATATCGTTCACGTCAAAATGGCGTCAATCTAATCAACGCGGCTTTTATTCAACACATGAATATATATTTCTATTCAACACATGAATATTTATTTTCAATTCAACACATGAATTTATTTTCTATTCAACACATGAATTTATTTTCTATATTGGAATGAGGCCCAATCAATTACCACATAACGTTTATTATATGGATTTCCTACAACACATGTATATAACAGCAACGATAAATCATTAATCATCATCCAGAGTGCACTACACAACTGCATAAGCATTAAATATAAATAATTAATTCTTACACAGTCTATAAACCCATCGATTGACATACAACTAAACAATCGGGATTAGTGTACGTCAAATATCATCCCAATACCCGTGTGGGGTTTCAAATCAATAAACACAAATTTTATTTGTGTAGTTGGGCGATGTGTAAAATTTATCGTCCCAATCAATATTAGTCAAATCAGTGTATATAAACAAATCGTTCGATTTGTTTAGTACTATTTATTTTATATACACGTTAAAAATCATGTTTTTAACTGTAAAATATTTTTCACTATAAAATATTTTATTTCATTCCACATCATACAATCAAATTTCACTACACAACAATCAAACAAACAAGTCATCCATGGTCTGTGGATGACGGGTGTCGGGTGCTACTAAGCACCGTCTGCATCCTAGTATATATTTCAACTAGAAAATAAATTAAAAGTGAGGAGTTCTCACCGACTAGCTAAACCAAACGCCACAACTCTTCATATGTAGGAAATCTTCGCCGTTCTCGTCTTTTGTCACTTTCGCCGGCGGTGTTCACTACATATATAGAAATCACATTTTTATATTGTTGCTATGTATATAAAAATCGCATTTTTTATAATCATTCTATATGGATAAAAATCATATTTTTACACCGCTACTATATAGATAAAAATTCTATTTTTACACCTCTACTATATAGATAAAAAATTTATTTTTACACCGCTACTATATAAATAAAAATTCTATTTTTACACCGCTACTATATAGATAAAAATTCTATTTTTACACCGCTGTTCATATAATAAAGATCATATTTTTATCATGCTAACTTCATAATAAAAATTACATTTTTATATCTACATTATATAAAAATCATATTTTTAATATCTATATTATATAAAAATCATATTTTTACTATTCTACCTTAATAAAAATTATATTTTTATTACTCTACATAAATAAAAATCAAATCTTTACTTCATTAAAAATCCAACCTTTCTTCACTAATATCATATATAACCATCCGACCTTTACTAACTTTTCAAAGTTATAAAAATTCGATCTTTACTAACTTTTCAAAGTTAAAAAAAACGATCTTTAATTCATTAAACATATAATCTTTCTCTTATTAAAAATTATAAATTTTTATCATTAAAAATCTAAACTTTCTATATATAAAAATTCTAACTTTCTTTACATTAAAATCATCATTTTATTTTCAGTTTTATATAAGTAAATAATTAAAGAAACTGAAATAAAATGAAACAAATAAAATTTATCTATGTTTTGAACAGGGGGGAGTTGCTGACGTTTGGGGAGGAGGCAGGGGAGATGGACGGAATTCGGTGGTGGTGGAGGGGGACTAGGGCGGTGGCGACGAGTTCGATTGGTGGAGGGTTTTGGGCGTTTGGGCTTTGCGAGGGGTGGAAGAGGGAGAGAGAGGAGAAGGAGGCACGGGTTCGTCGGAGAGAGAGGGAGGGTTGGCCGGAGGCGCTCGACGCGGCGGTGGATGCAGGCGGAGGGCGGCGCGTTCCAGGGTTCAGCGATTTTTTTATATCAGTCGATTTCAACTGAGGAGAGAGAGGAGGAAATGAGGGGTGAGGTTATATATTATTTATATAATTATTTTATTTATTTTCTTCACCAAGAGTTAACTTTTTATCCGAATCCCGATTCGAACCCAACGACTGTCGTCCCTTGCTAATTACCCCCATTCCGAACACAATGGGACATGTATCGTAAGATGATTCGATAGTTTCGATTACTTTTCGTCAAAATCAAAATATAACTCTATATATTGAATTTGAACACACATTTCCATTTACCGAGGCCAAGTATGAACTCTAAAAATTCTCAAAAAATATTATTTAGCTTCGTATTGATGATACGGTCCTAACAAAACTAATTTCATCGAATTCTGAGACCGTTTGAAAAATGGCCATTTTCCAGTCGATTAAAATCAACTGAAACTGGTCAAACGCGTTTTCCTTTGCCACGCTCACATACTGATTCGAAAAATTACGAATTTTGGAATCTCGCAACTTGACATCACGGATCCAACATAAGTGGTTTCGTCTAAAACCGAGATCGTTTGCAAAATTTCCATTTTTAAGGGCCAGAATTCCATAGCGACTATTCTGAATTTTCAACTGGGCATAACTTTTGATTCCCGCTATGAAATTTTAATTTTTCGGATTCGTTGGAAAGATATTCTCAATTAGATTCAAATATTGTTGGTTTCGCTAAAATCCGGTTTATTTTGAATCCTGTACATTCATTTGAACTTTGAAATCGAATTGTCGAACTACCGCGCCATTTTCAATTCCTTTTATAATTATAAATAAATATTTATATTCTAACGACGATCTATATAAATATATACATTCTAATTTTATTCAAAATAAATTTCTTGTCATTATTATTTAAAATAATTCATTTTAAATATTCAAAATTCGCTAAAATTGCCAAAATAAAAATTTTAAATTGGCTCAGATTTCTTGGTTATTACATCTATTCAACACATGAATATTTATTTTTCTATTCAACACATGAATTTATATTTTTTATTCAACACATAAATATTTATTTTTCTATTCAACACATGAATTTATATTTTCTATTCAACACATGAATATTTATTTCTTATTCAACACATGAATTTATATTTCTTATTCAACACATGAATTTATATTTCTTATTCAACACATGAATTTATATTTCTTATTCAACACATGAATTTATATTTCTTATTTTCCAAATTGGAATGAGGCCCAGTCAATTACCATATAACGTTTATTATATGGATTCCCTACAACACATGTATATAACAGCAACGATAAATCATCAACCATCATCCAGAGTGCACCACTCAACTGCATAAGCATTAAATATAAATAATTAACGCTTGCATAGTCTGTCAACCCATCGATTGACATACAACTAAAAAATCGGGATTAGTGTACGTCAAATATCATCCCAATACCCATGTGGGGTTTCAAATCAACAAACACAAATTTTATTGGTGCAGTTGGGCAATATGTAAAATTTATCGTCCCAATCAATATCAGTCAAATCAGTGTATATAAACAAATCGTCTGATTTGTTTATAAATATTTATTTTACTTTAACACATGAATATATATTTTATTTCATATACATGTTAAAAATCATATATTTTTTAACTATAAAATATTATCCACTATAAAATATTTTATTTCATTCCACATCACACAATCAAATTTCACAACACAGTAATCAAACAAACAAGTCATCCATGGTCTGTGAACGACGGGTGTCGGGTGCTGCTAAGCACCGTCTGCATCCTAGTATATATTTCAACTAGAAATAAAATAAAAGTGAGAAGTTCTCACCAAGAGCTAAACCAATTCACTGTGACTCTTCATATGTAGGAAATCTTCATGGTGTCTCCAACGAGATCTGTTTCACGCGGTATATGTTAAAAATTATATTTTTAACAACACTACTCATATAAAAATCGAATTTTTATTTCGCTACAACATATATGAAAATCTTATTTTTATATTCATGCTTATATAAAAATTATATTTTTGTCTTACCACTCGAATAAAAATCATATTTTTAACTTCTTAAAAATAATTTCATATCATAACCTAGTTAAAAATCGTTTTTTTAACTTGCTAAATATTTCCTCCCTACGATAAAATTATATCTTTATATAATTAAAATCCTATCTTTTCTAAATTAAAAATCATTTCTTTACTCATCAAAAATTAAATCTATTCTCTTCATAAAGATCAAATTTTCTTATGCTAAAACGTATATAAAAACCTGATTTTTCCTAAGCTATAACATATATAAAAATCCTAACTTTGTATAAAATAAAAAAAATCATATCTTTGTATATAGAAAAGATCCTAATTTAAAATTACCTTTCACGTTGTAGAGGGGGTTTTCTGCGCTCATTGGTGGTTGTTTTTAGGTAGAAGGGGAGAGGAAGAGCAAGGGGAGAGAGGAGGCGCAGAGGGAGGAGAGGCTGAGCGCTCGAGGCGTGGGGGGGGGGGGGGGAGGGGAGGGACGGAAGGCGCGGTGCGGTGGGTCTTTGATGAGGTTTGGGGGAGGCTACGACCAAAACTAGAGGAGAAGCGATGGGAAAGAGGAGGTGGAGGCGCACGGTGGCGACTGCGAGGGACGCGACCGCGCGATGAGTTGGGGGGGCTGCGGGTTCCGATCCGTTGGTTATTTTTTCTTTTTTTTCGTTCTGTCGATTTGAGTGGGAGAGAGAAAGTGAGGTGAGGGATTATATAAATATATTTATTTTATTATTTTTAATTTTAAAAAGTTGACTTTTTTAATCGACCTCTAAGCAAGGCCCACCGCTTGTCGTCCCTAGCTAATTACACCCATTTCGAACACAATGGGATATGTATCGTAAGCTGATTCGATCGTTTCGATCAGTTTTCGTCAAAATCAACATATAACTCTATATATTGAATTTGGTCGCGCATTTCAATTTACCGGGGCCACATACTGACTCTTAAAATTCCAAAAAAATATTTTCTAGCTTCATATTGACGATATGGTCCTAACAAAACTAATTTCGTCAAATTCCAAGACAATTTGGAAAATGGCCATTTTCTAGTCGATTAAAATCAACTAAAACTGGTCAAACGCGTTTTCCTCCGCCACACTCACATATTGATTCGAAAAATTACGAATTTTGAAATCTAGCAGTAACTTGACATCACGGATCCAACAAATGTGGTTTCATCGAAAACCGAGGTCGTTTGCAAAATTTCCATTTTTAAGGGCCAGAATTCCATAGCGACTATTTTGAATTTTCAAATGGACGTAACTTTTGATTCCCGCTATGAAATTTCAATTTTTCGGATTCATTGGAAAGATATTCTCAAATAGATTCTATTATTTTTGGTTTCACTAAAATCCAGTTTATTTTGAATCCTGTACATTCATTTGAAATTTGAAATCGAATTATCGAACTACCGCGTCATTTTCAATTCCTTTTATAATTATAAACAATTATTTATTTTCTAACGACGACGTATATAAATATATACGTTCTAATTCTATTCAAAATAAATTTCTCGTTGTTATTATTTAAAATAATTCATTTTAAATACTCACATTCGCTAAAATTGCCAAAATAAATTTTTTATATTGGCTCGGATTTCCGGATTATTACAACAGTGTAGATTCTGGTGGAGTATGGGCGTGCACGTACTCCGGAGTGGATTAAGCAGACACTGAGCATCAGTAGTATACACTGTGCATCTAGAATTTGTGTCGGGTCGCCACCATAGGAATTGATACACCCTATGGTGGGACTAGCACAAGTATCTACAATCAAGCGGGGCCGAATGACACAAGTAAGAAATGCATGCGAGTAGAAGCTAATCGGGAAAGGGATCACTTTGTTATGAACACATGATGGTAGTTGAAACATTCATAGTAGGTGCAAAGAAATAGAAATGAGTGCAATAGTACATTCAGTTTATCTTATCTTATGTTATCTTATTTCTATGGTATTGTCCTATGTTCAGTTTATTTATATTATGATCCTTTTACTTGTTTACGTGCTGAATAATCACTGGACTTACTAGACTTATGTCTGACCTATTTTCTTTCGCCTTCTTTTCTTCTGTTTCCCCCTAGGTCAGCAGGGAGGGAATACTTCATCTTAGTGCAGACCTTTTCCTGTTTGAAGAGAGTAGATGTATTGCTTGGATTCTCTCTTCTTGGGCTATGGCTGTGGTTACACTTTTATTAGGGATTTATGCTACTTTGCTACTGTTTTATGCTTCTTTATGTACTTGGAGTTTTAAATCAAGACAGATGTTCCATTGTAATAATTTAGAAGTTGGGTTTTGAGACAATGCTTGTAATGTTTTGACTGAACCATGCTATTTCAGTTTTCCGCTGTTTATATGTCTGTCTTGTAAATTATCTGTGTCTTTTACCTAAAATGCTTCACCAAAGTTAATGCATTCTCTTTGTGAGTGACCATAACAGAGGTGGGGTGTTTCACCAGTGGCTCTTTCCATCGTGCAAGCAAGATTCATTGGATTAGCACATTTTAGTGTAGGTTATATATTCACTTATGCAGCTTTCTTAATTGCCTCTACATCAGGAAAATTTTGTTAATTCAGTTCTTTTTTTTACTATGTCAGCAACAATCTCATTTCTTTCAATGAAGAGGGGGCTCCCCTTCTTTTATTTTTACATCTAGGATTCGAACTGTATTATTGATAATAATAGGAACTGAACATTATGGCAAGAAAATGTTTGATTCAGAGGGAGCAGAAACGACAGAAATTGGAATAGCAATATCATTTGATTCGTCGATCCTTAAAAAAAGAAATAAACAAGGTTCCGTCGTTGAGTGAAAAATGGGAAACTCATGGAAAATTTCAATCCTTCCACGTAATAGTGCATCTATACATCTTCATCAACGTTGTTTTTTAACTAGAAGACATAGAGCTAACTATCGAGACTTTGGACTATCCGGACACGTATTTCGAGAAATAGTTCATGCGTGTTTGTTACCCGGTGCCACAAGATCTAGTTGGTAAGGATACAAATATTGTTTTTGGTTTGTACAGTTCTCTATGATCATAGATCATAGAGGGGCCCTCTTTAGCATTTTGTATAAATAAACTATTATATTTGTATAGATATGGTAGAGGGCATGTCCAATCTTTCTTGACCCGTTAGTTCCTAGTTCTTTAGCATGGAGTAAAGCAGTTTGGTAGCTCACAAGGATCATAACCTTGAGGTCACGGGTTCAAATCCTGTCTCCACAACATTTTTTTGTCACTAAAAATAAAAAGCTTTATTTTTAGGTCTTGTGTTATTTTGTTAACTAGTAATTAATTACTTTTTTTGTTTTTGGATGAGAGGGAAACAAGAACAAAAGGGAAGATAAAACTACTAGGAAAAAATATAAATAGAATAGAAAGTATCATAATAGTAATAGACTATACTGAATTTTTACTGAGTTTTTCATTTTTTTTATTATAGTATTTTATTCTTATTTAATTATAGTATTTATTCTTATTATAGTACATTACTTTATCATGGACGGACATCGAGAATTGAACCCGCATCTTCTCCTTGGCAAAGAGAAATTTTACCATTCGACCATATCCGCATTTTTGCATTTCTAAAACATATGCATATGTCCACATTTTGGTTCATATAAGCGGACATGTTTACTCTAACCCCTTTTTCCGATATCCGCATTTTAATAGGTAAATTAACACCTCAGACAGTGAATGAATCCTCGTATGCCTCCGAGGATAGATTATTACTAGCCGTACTTGGCATTCAAGTATCCACTTCAAAAGAAACTTCTCTAAAACTACCTATAGGCGAAAGAGTTCGAGTTATTTATGTGAGATGGATCCAGAAAAAGACGGGTTCCAGCTATAAACCAGAAAAGATTCGTGTATATATTTTACATAAACGTGAAATCAAAGTGGGTGATAAAGTAGCTGGAAGACATGGGAATAAAGGTATCATTTCAAATTTTTTGTCTAAATAAGATATGCCCTACTTGCAAGATGGAACACCTGTTGATATGGTCTTCAATCCATTATGAATACAATCACGAATGAATGTAGGACAAATATTTGAATGTTCGCTCGGGTTAGCAGGGGATATACTAAAGAGACATTATAGAATAGTACCTTTTGATGAGAGATATGAGCAAGTGGCTTTGAGAAACTTGTGTTTTCCGAATTATATGAAGTCAGTAAGCAAACAAAAAAACCATGGCTATTTGAAACCGAGTTTCCGGGAAAAAGCAGAATATCTGATGGAAGAATAGGAGATCCTTTTGAACAACCTATTCTAATAGGCATATCCTATATCCTTAAATTAATTCATCATGTTGATGTTAAAATCCATGGACGTTCGAGTGGGCATTATGCACTTGTTACACAACAACCCCTTAAAGGAAGTGCTAAACAAGGGGGGCAACGTACAGGGGAAATGGAAGCTTGGGCTCTAGAAGGATTTGGTGTTGCTCATATTTTACAAGAGATGCTTACTTATAAATCTGATCATATTAAAGCTTGTCAAGAATTACTTGGTGCTACGATCATTGGAGGAACAGTACCTTGGGATAAGTGTCAAATTGGTAATTTTTCTTACATCTCCCCCCCGGTGCCCAAGTATCATATACACGTCCAAAATAAAGAGCCTTGAATACTAAAAGAAAAGTACCT
Source organism: Allium sativum (assembly GCA_030737875.1). Taxonomy (NCBI): domain Eukaryota; kingdom Viridiplantae; phylum Streptophyta; class Magnoliopsida; order Asparagales; family Amaryllidaceae; genus Allium; species Allium sativum. The sequence goes on from CM060922.1 coordinate 751,469,909, forward strand.
ATACCTAATAAAATTAAGTGAGTACCCAAAATTTTGTTCATTTTGTTTCTATCTTTACATACACAACCAAAAGAATGGAAAGGATTCCTCAGGAATCTCAGGTCCAAGAAGCGTGTGATAAGTACCCCCAAAGCACAAGACTGCAGAGGAAATTAAGTGAATACTCCAAATACAAAGTATGGAAAGGTGTATATTACTTCTCTCCTCGGACCTATCCCCCACCTAGAGTAGCTAGGTGCGGAAGTAAAATCAACCCTTGTTCACACATGCGTTTCTCTGGTACGAAATGAGCCACTTCAAATAGGTTCATTGCTCTGGCCCAGAATACAATTAATCGGGCATGGGCTACATGAGCCCTAAGTAGTTTACTAGATAAATTAATAAGTCTGGCAATCCTGGCCCACCAAGTGAAACCGGTGGTTTCTTGGTCACGACCAGCCAAAGCTAAAGTTCTATTAAAGAGCGTTTCCATGGGGTAGAACCTCCTCAGGGAATATAAGGTTTTCATGAGGCTGATCCTGAGCCTCCATCCAAGCATGAATACCTTCGTTTAATAGAATATTTTTGGTGTAGAAAGTCTCAAATTCAGTATCCTCCACTGTGCGGATTTCTTGGGAAACAAAGTCATAGGCGTGTAGGTTCAAAGCCTGACCAACTACCCCAAGAGCTCTCATCCATAAACCGGTTATTGGTATAAATAACATAAAGAAATGTAACCAGCGTTTATTGGAAAAAGCAACCCCAAAGATTTGGGACCAAAAGTGGTTAGCAGTGACTATTGAATAAGTCTCTTCAGCTTGAGTTGGGTTAAAAGCACAAAATGTATTTGTGCTATAACCATCTTCGAATAAAGTATTTTTTTACGGTAGCACAATGAATAACGCATAGAAAAGCAGCACCTAATACTCTGATAACTCCCATCATATGAAATGGGTTTAATGTCCAATTATGAAACCCTTGGAAGAAGAGGATGAATTGAAATATAGCTGCTACACCAAAATTGAGTGCAAAGAACCAACCAAATTGACCCAATGGATAAATAAGGAATACAAAAACAAAAACAACAATTGGACTAGAGAATGCGATTGCATTATATGGTCATAGTTGAACAGATCGAGCAAGTTCAAATTGGCGCAACATAAAACCTATTAGTCTAAAAGCACCATGAAGGGCAACAAAAGTCCACTGCCCTCCTAATTGACACCAATGAGTAAAATCCCCTAGTGTTTCAGGTCCCCATAATAGTAACAAAGAATGTGCTAAACTATTTGCAGGGGTAGAAACCACAACAGTTAAGAAATACAACCAACCAAGTAGGAACTGGCCAATCCATGAGTATACCATGAAGTTACAAAAGTTGTACCGTGAACCAACCTCCTAAAGAGAAATAAGCACAAGGAAAAAGAAATAGGCCGGCAAGCCTACAAAAACAAAATGGTCCCTCCATAGCCAGTCATCCATAATATCAAATAAATCATTTTCTTCTTTGGTAATTTTACCAAGGGCTATAGTCATAGTGGTACTCCTATTCAACTACTTCAACCATTTCTGAACATGTCATCTCATTTTCAGGGCATGTGATAGTTCGATTAAGTATGTACAATTCGTTGTTCCATGCCCTTTAGAATACAATGGGTTCCCAAAAAAAAGAGTTCTTATTTTTTTCTATTGGTTGATAAACCGACCCAGATAAATCCATGAGTGCAATTCGACTAGTCTATACTATAATAACCATTTGAACCCCAAGTTATCCTGTAACTTAGATTCCAGAATATATCTTTTAATGAGTCCAACAAAAAAGGAAAATTTCTTTTTTCCTTGCCCCTAAATGAAATATTAAATGGATTAATGATAAACTGGAACTGAAGGCCCCTTTCTCACTTCCGTTATCTATTTGCAATGCTGAAATAAAACAACAAAACAATATGGGAATCAGATTTTGAAATCAAGGAAAGACATTGAAAAATCCGTTTTTTAATATTATATATATGTATTATACGTATCGGAAAAGAATAGCGATTTATTCCTATAGAGCGTCTATTAACAAGAAAATCAAAGCATGAATATCGACAAATTCTTGTCTTTTGTGATCCAAGAAACTAAAAAAGGAAATAAAAAACCCGCTTTCTACTGAAAGTTCGTGCGTGTACTTGTCAAGTATAGTATACTCACAAGGATCGTATAATATGACAAACTATATTCAAGTATAAAGTAATAGCTAATCACAGAACAGTAGGATAGTAAATGCAGTAAAAATGGAAAAATCACAACAGGGCTTTTTATACTGGTTCGGAGCACAGTCCTACATCCAGTCCTAGACCTCTCTCTGGATTTTCACTAATCAACCACCTCGCTTCACCCGGAGGAACAGGTTCACAACACCCGAGCAGTCGAACGGGATTTCATGCCTCTAACAACACGAGGAATTCAACACTTGCCTGATTACACACAGGACTTCAACACTTGCCTGATCACACACAGGACTTCAACTGATACAATGGTTTTGACTTCCTCTTTGTGTTCTTGGTTCAACACGGATAGTCAACAGTTTGAGTACAATCTTCCTATAATCTGATCCTCAAGTATATACTTTGAATGCGTAGATTTAAGGAAGTATATTATTTATTGAATGAAGAGATATGAAATAATTTCAATGATTCAATAAGAAATTGAAATATTTGAGAGCTTTTAGAATGAAAGAATATTTAGAAAGTAAGATCAGAATTTAGAGCAAGAATCGGTGATTTGAAAGTATGATTTCAAGTCTATTTATAGTGTAGAATAGTTGCATTCCTTCATAAAGAGTTTTTACAAAAGATTACATCCGTTTCCATTGAAAATTGAAGAGAAAACTCTTGATGAATGGAAGCAACCCTTCAGGAAAAAGCTTGCCGTTTCGAAAATGGTCGACAGGTCAAAAATCACCGGTCGACTGGTTGAATTGAAAATTCCAGAAAAATAGCCGTTATGTGCAAAAACACATAAACCGGTCGACTGGTCCTTTTTGGGCGGTCGACCGTTTTAGTTTCTGTTTCAAAAAACACAACAGAACCGGTCGACTGGTCCTTTTTGGGCTGTCGACCGTTTTATGGCTGTGGACCAGAGGACCTCGGTTCACAGTCTATATCACTCTGTACTCTTTCCCGGTCGGAGCCTGGACCGTTTGGGCTTTTTCTGCGACTTTTCAATTCCTCAAATATACAGATTTCAGCAACGAAGATATGATATTGTTTTGTGCATTCGTGTTATACTTTGAGGATAGATTTTAACATATTTCTAACACGACTCAAAGTAAAAAACCTTATCTCTATGAAATGATCTTCATTGCACCTTTATATGTTGGCATCGATCAAAATCTTTTCTCAACATTCTCCCTCTTTTTGATTGATGACAACACCTTGGATTTTCTCCCTCTAAATATAAAGCTCCCCCTGAATTTCTGCAACATTTGTTAGTTCATAATATAAATAATCTTACCTTTTGATTCCTGCATTAACAAATGTTAGATCACATATACTATTACCATGTTAAGCACATAATTTTAAATGATAGTATATGTAACATGAATGATATGAATAATCATAAGAGAAAATATTTCTCCCCCTTTGTCATCGATTAAAAAGAATAAATACCATAATAAGCACAGTAATCGAGAGTAGTAGAGAATACAAATAATTATAGCACCTTTAGGAGATATTGAATCATGTTTTTTTTTGATATGTTGAGTTTTCAAATATATTAAGAGATGTCGAATAACCTTCTCTTTATTGTGGTGTAACTGCAAAAAGTATAAGATATATAGTTTTGGTACCCACTTTCTTTGTTTGGGTCCATGGGTTAGATGGAAGGTAACCATATCCAAGAGGGTTTAATGGAACCTTTAAAGATAAAATTTTCATTATTAACCACTAAATCAAAACAATCATCAATATATTTTTCTCTGTTTTTCCAACTTACAGGAACCCAAATACTTAAGTAATCTCTAGTGATATTCCTATTCGTACTTCTATATTTATTATAAATACCGCTAGGCATAGAAGTATTCGAATTTCTATAATAATTGGGTTTTGGATATGCATTAGTACTAGCAGTGATATTCTTATTGTACATAAAAGCATATCTATCTATAATTATTATATCCTATACCACTTTTGTCATGCAAAGGTCAAGATCTAGATAAAATCATGTTTAAATCATTTTGACCTTTATTAAATTTCATGAATTTATTTGTACATTTGATTCCACAGTCGAGATTGATATTTTCAAAAGAAACTTTGCTATTAATACCCTTATTTAATTTAGAATTCTTCCTTTTTAAAGTTCTATTCTCATTTTCGAGACAACTAATTTGAGATTCTGAATTTATATAAAGATGACTGTAATTTTTCAACATTTTCTTTTGATTCAGAGATTGCTTTTTGCAAAATATTATTATTAACTTTTAAAGTCTCACATTCTTTAGATAATTCCAAATTCTTTTCAGTTAGAGCTCCATTCTCTTTTTCAAGAGACGAAATTAAAGAACTAGAATTATTTAAAGAATCTTCTAATGATTTATTTCTATTTTGCAAAAGATCGATTTCCTTTAAAAGAACATTGTTTTTATCTTCTAGTTGCTCATTTTCTTTTTGAAGGGAATCTTTTTGAGAAACAAGCTTTTCTAAGGTATTTTCAAAACATTTGGCTTGTTTTACCAAAAAATTGTTTTCTTCTTTTAATTTGGAATTTTCTTGCTCACAATTTTTAGCCTTGGCTACAATGATTACATTAGGTTTACTCAGACTTTTAAAATCTTTCAACAATTTTTCATGGTTTAACAAAAGATCTTTATATAAAGAATCTGTACATACCTATTGTGATCTGACTTTAGCCATGAGACATTTTTTCCTTGCTCTCCTGATTCTGCTTTGTTGCTCTTCCACTTTCTAATTCCTTGACTAGACTTCTTTATTGCCATTTGTTCTAGGATGTTGTTACGATCTCTAGAACACCAGGCTCTGATACCAAATGAAAGTTCGTGCGTGTACTTGTCAACTATAGTACACTCACATGGATCATGTAATATGACAAACTATATTCAAGTATAAAGTAACAGCTAATCACAGAACAGTAGTATAGTAAATGCAGTAAAAATGGAAAAATCACACCAGGGCTTTTTATACTGGTTCAAAGCACCGTCCTACGTCCAGTCCCAGACCTCTCTCTGGATTTTCACTAATCAACAACCTCGCTTCACCCGGAGGAACAGGTTCACAACACCCGAGCAGCTGAACGGGATTTCACGCCTCTAACAACACGAGTACTTCAACACTTGCCTGATATCACACATGACTTCAACACTTGCCTGATCACACACAGGACTTCAACTGATACAATGGTTTTGATTTCTGCTTTGTGTTCTTGATTCAACATGGATAGTCAACAATTTGAGTACAATCTTCCTATAATCTGATCCTCAAGTATATACTTTGAATGCGTAGATTTAAGGAAGTATATTATTTATTGAATGAAGAGATATGAAATAATTTCAATGATTCAATAAGCAATTGAAATATTTGAGAGCTTTTAGAATGCAAGAATTTTTAGAAAGTAAGATCAGAATTTAGAGCAAGAATCGGTGATTTGAAAGTATGATTTCAAGTCTATTTATAGTGTAGAATAGTTGCATTCCTTCATAAAGAGTTTTTACAAAAGATTGCATCCGTTTCCATTGAAAATTGAAGAGAAAACTCTTGATGAATGGAAGCAACCCTTCAGGAAAAAGCTTGCCGTTTTGGAAATGGTCGATAGGTCAAAAATCACCAGTCGACTGGTTGAATTGAAAACTCCAGAAAAATATCCGTTATGTGCAAAAACACATAAACCAGTCGACTGGTCCTTTTTGGGCGGTCGACCGTTTTAGTTTCTGTTTCAAAAAACACAGCAACCGGTCGACTGGTCCTTTTTGGGTGGTCGACCTTTTTATGGCTGTGGACCGGAGGACCTCGGTCCACAATCTATATCACTCTGCACTCTTTACCGGTCGGAGCCTGGACCGTTTGGGCTTTTTCTGTGACTTTTCATGAGACGACCCGATTTCCCGTTTTCACGGAAACAAGGGTTATCTTTGGAATATAACACAGAAACAGATAATAGCAGAACAGAATTAAATAAATACACCAGATATGAACAACAAAATATACTGGATAAAATAAATCGTCAGAGTTACACAGTATACAGGATCTTACTTAGTACAAATACAGTTCAGCTATACATAAATGTCTACAGCGGAAATAAACAAAATATGTACAATAGGAGCTGAACAGCATAAAAAGAAATAAATGATAGAATCCATCTTCAGCTCCAGCTATCCAGAAAGAACCAGCTAAACCTGAATACAAGGCTGCCCGTGTAGAAAAAGGGGCACCCGAGTTTGAGAGTGAAACAAACTACGAGTCAGTCATGGGACTGGTATGAGAAATCTACTCAACACATATATAATTGGCTAATCACAGGACCACGCCACTTTCGTGGAACGGGTTTACTCCATTGGATTGCCAGTGCTTTAAAATAAATCTTTCTTTTGAAACAACGCTATGCTTTTTATAAAATGAAGCCGTTATAAGACTCAGTTCCCATCACACAATGCAACGCAAACCGGAGGATAGAGTTTTTACCTTATAACGGCCAAAATATGCTTGATACGAATAAAACAAAGGCATTTGATATTATTGCTAGTGTCTATATGTTTTGAAAACAATTTCAAATCATAACTATCAATCATAGACGACATGAGCGTCCCATGCCACTATGTCGCCAAATGTATATATACAATCGAAACCGCATCGTCACGTATTTGGAAATTGGATTTCCGTCCTGAACCAAGGCAAAAGATAGTCCTTACCGAATTCGAGACTGCCTAGCCCGAGCCTCAGGAACAGCCGCAACTGCCCCTTGGATCGTCAGGGCCGGTCCACCGATGTGGATTATTATGCCTGAACAATACGTTTCCCCGCCCTTTGGGGCGTAAACGAGCCAACGAATGACTCCATCGGACCCGGATCGTCCGATCAAACCGAGGCGCCTCGCAACAGCAACAACCACATAGGTGAAAAGTATATAAATGTCAGGGCTGGTAGGTCACTGACACCACCCTAGCTAGGAAGAAACGCATGCCCTCCCTGATGTCCTCTCCCGTTTTAGGCTCATACCGGGGTGTGAGGCTCGCGAATTCACGTTATACACAAAGCTACGCCACACAGGCGGTGCTTTGATCATCACCACAAGACTTTGCTTTTCAACAGAAGCCCTGATCACTGCATCTTAGCATGCCACACAGGCAATTCACACCGTGCAACTGATGGCTATCAATCACACAGAACAAATTCCCATGTCGGACACACAGTCCATTTACAAGTCCGTTCTGGGTCTGAACGAAACCGGAGGCACTAAATACCTCGCAAACCCTTCGATCAACACGTACGTCTGAACGATCACCACTCATTATCCATATTTCGGGATGCCTCCCAATCAGGACCTCGGTTACCATCCAAACGAGGTGAAGATCTCCGGTCTTCGACCATCGTCTTCATCTTCGAATTTCAATCGTCGGTCGATTATTCGAAATGAGAATTAACTCGGCCTTTTCAAATAATTCACGTATATTTAGAATTTCAAATCGATTTATTTCAATGGTTAAATTATTCGACAACACCAATTGTGTTCTTTAATATAGTTTTCACACCAAACACATTCAACCATCAAACATCACATAAATCAAGCAAATTCAGTTTATTTCCATTCCATATCGCTTACGATATTTTATAACTATTTATCGCTATTTTTATTTATTTTAAAATAGCCATTTTATTCAAAACGACGCTTCGGGCCATAAGGCGGCCGTGGCGCTGTTTTTCTTCAGATTTGATTTACACATATCTGAAAATCTAACCGTTGGATCTTCACAAAATTTACATCATTAGAAAGGTCTTTTCAAAACGAATCCAACGGTTCCAGTTTCGGGAAAATCCGACGGTCGGATCTCCCGGTACAATCGTTTGAATTTTCGATTTCAAAATACGAACTGCAGCGTCGTTATTCGATTAAATATATAATTATATTTATATATATATAAATATAATCGCTTCTGGCGCTGTTTTTCTTCAGATTTGAATTAAACATTCCAGACAATCCAACCGTTGGATTTTTACAAGGTTGGTGCCGTTGGAAAGATTATTCCAAGGCGAACCCGACGGTTGAGATTTCGGGAAAATCCAATGGTCGGATTTCCCGTACTAGTCGTTTGAAATCACGGTTTCAAAATACGAACTGCACGGCTTCGTTTCGTTTTAATTCTATTTATATTTATATATTTATATAAATATAGTTCATTCAATAATTTCAATATCGTTTTCACTTCAAAAATTTTTCTAACACCTTAAATTTTGGAAAAATTTCGCCATAACCTCCCCTGCACCGGGAGCGTCGGGAAATCGCAAATAGCGTCCCGGTCCTTCTGATCTCAAAAAGAAAAAGAAAAAGCCAAGCGGCTAGCCAACAGGCTCAAAATCATCACCCAAACAAATCAGTAAATGTGTACCTATTTGTCGGGCACAAATTTTATTCCTCTTCTCTAGCCCCTTTGCTATAACCTGTTCAATGAATATGCATGTACATATATATACAGTCCATATCATTTTTCATTTTCTATTCAACTTCATATTTGATTTCTATTTGGTTTAAAAACACCATTCATTCTAATGTTACATAAATAGGTGCAAATCATTTCATTAGCTAATTAATGAATATTTCAACTCATATATGTTTATTTTGAACAAGTGGCTATTTTTAACACTTCACATTTCAACGATTTATGCATACAATAAAAATGTGATTTTTATTGTAAAACAATTCATTTCAAAACACTATTTTTCTATATAGTTCAAGTTGGTGATAAAAATGGGATTTTTATCATAAAACAATTTATTTCAAAATATGAATACCATTCAACACATGAATTTCTAAACAACGAATGAATATCAATTCAACACATGAATGTTTTCTATAGTTTCTATATATAGATAAAAATGTGATTTTTGTTATCGAACAATTTATTTCAAAATATGAATACCATTCAACACATGAATTGCTAAACAACGAATGAATATCAATTCAACACATGAATGTTTTCTATAGTTTCTATATATAGATAAAATTGTGATTTTTATTATCGAACAATTTATTTCAAAATATGAATACCATTCAACACATGAATTTCTAAACAACGAATGAATATCAATTCAACACATGAATGTTTTCAATAGTTTTTATATATAGATAAAAATGTGATTTTTATATTTTAAAACGCGAATACCATTCAACACATGAATTTCTAAACAACGAATGAATATCAATTCAACACATGAATGTTTTCTATTCAATGAATAAATATAGTTTAAGCATATGAAAATAATTCAAACACACAAATATTATTCAAAATTTCGGCAGCATAACGGCAGGGTAGTTACACCGGCACCGTCCCTAGTACGGCTCCTCGCTCTACCTTAAAACCTCGCGGTTTTTGACAATGGGGATCATGCATCTAGTTCGCACGCAGGCGGCATGTATATATTTATTTCATTTCCACAAACTAATCCTAAGTGGTTTCAACCAAATATTTCACAACCACAAACGGGTATTTTTCAACCTCAAACAACCAATATCAATCACAAACAATCCCAAACAACCATTCGTTATCAACCAATTATCACAACCATTTCAATCAATAAATATCGTCCATGGTTTGTGGACGAGGGGCGTATATATATATATATTTATATATAGCAATTTATATATAGCTATTCACTTTCATTTCACACATATATAATTTATTTTAAATCAGAAATCTCACCAATAGCTATCCAACTGCACGACACTTCACTTATAGAAATCTTCGCCTTTTGTCGCTTTCGCCCGTATTCTCTACATATGTAAAAATAGAATTTTTACTATGCTATTCAATATATAAAAATCGAATTTTGACTTCGCTATTCAATATATAAAAATATGATTTTTACTTCGACTTTCAACATATAAAAATATGATTTTTACTTCGACTTTCAACATATAAAAATATGATTTTTATTTCGACTTTCAACATATAAAAATATGATTTTTACTTCGACTTTCAACATATAAAAATATGATTTTTACTTCGACTTTCAACATATAAAAATATGATTTTTATTTCGACTTTCAACATATAAAAATATGATTTTTATTTCGACTTTCAACATATAAAAATATGATTTTTATTTCGACTTTCAACATATAAAAATATGATTTTTATTTCGACTTTCAACATATAAAAATATGATTTTTACTTCGACTTTCAACATATAAAAATATGATTTTTATTTCGACTTTCAACATATAAAAATATGATTTTTAATTCGACTTTCAACATATAAAAATATGATTTTTATTTCGACTTTCAACATATAAAAATATGATTTTTATTTCGACTTTCAACATATAAAAATATGATTTTTATTTTTGCAAGTTCAAATTTTTTTCTACTAAAAGATTAAACCTCTTTCCTATTTTAAAGTTCAAAATAAAATCAGTTTTTCTCTTTTATAAAAATGCAGTTTTTAAATCCTTTTTCTTAAAAAAAAACAGTTTTAAAATTCTTTTAAAAATTCAGTTTTAAAGTTCTAACAAATCAGTTTTTTTTCCTTTTAAAAAAAATCAGTTTTTTTCTCTTTTTAAAAAATCAGTTTTTTTCTCTTTTTTAAAAAATCAGTTTTTTTCTCTTTTTAAAAATCCAGTTTTTAGTTTCTAAAAAAAAAACAGTTTTAAAATCTTTTATAACAAAACAGTTTTTAAAATCTTTTATAACAAAACAGGTTTTATAATGCTTTTAAAAATTCAGAATTAAAATAAAATAAATAAATAAAGTAAAACTTACAGAGGGGGGGGGGAAGTCTTCGCAGCCGTCGGAGGTGGCTTCAAGGGGCGGCTCTAGGGCTTCGAGCGGGCGGCGATGGCTTCGGGAGTCGAACTGGGTGGCGATGGCTTCGAGCGTCGAACTGGGAGGCGATGCTTCGAGCGATGGAGGCGGGGGGCTTCGGGGCTCGATCGATGGAGGCGGGGGGCTTCGGGGCTCGATCGATGGAGGCGGTGATGGTTCGGGGGGGGGGGGTCGCGATGATCGATAGTCTTATGTTTTTTTTTTTTCACTTTTCTTTCTGTCTGAATCGAAATGAAGGGGGGGGGGGCAGAACGAAGATAAAAGGGGGGAAGGGAAATTAAATTATTTTTTTTTTATTATTTTATTATTTAAATTTGCAAAAGGGTTGACTTTTACTCACGACCTCGAAACGAGGCCCACCGCCTGTCGTCCATAGCGTTTTACCCCCATTCCGAACACAATGGGATATGTATCGCTAGCTGATTTGATCGTTATAATCAGTTTCCTTTTGAATTTTCATTTAAATCACTATATTGAATTTTAAACGTACATTTCAAATTACCGGGGTCACATACTAACTAGAAAAATTCCAGAAAAATATTTTCTAGCTTCGTATTGACGATACGGTCCTAACAAAACTAGTTTCGTCGAATTCTGAGATCGTTTGAAAAATGGCCAATTTCCAGTCGATTAAAATCAACTGAAACTGGTCAAACGCGTTTTCCTTTGCCACGCTCACATATTGATTCGAAAAATTATGAAATTTGAAACCTAACAATAACCTGACACTGCGGATCTAACAAAAGTGGTTTCGTCGAAATCCGAGGTCGTATGCAAAATGTCCATTTTTAAGGGCCTGAATTCCATAGCGACTATTCAGAATTTTCGACTGGACATATCTTTTGATTCCCGCCATCAAATTTCGATTGGTCGGATTCGTTAGAAAGATATTATCAATTAGATTCCATTATTTTTGGTTTCACTAAAATCCGGATTATTTTGCACCCGGTATATTCAATTTAAGTTTAAAATCGAATTTATCGAACTACCGCGCCATTTTCAATTCTATATATAATTATAATTAATTATATTGGTTTTCAAATGTCGATTTCAACTCAGTTTTCATCGCCATTATTTAAAATATTTATTTTAAATATTTAAAATCCATTATTTTAGCCAATTTAAAAATTTTAAATTGGTTCAGATTTTCTGGGTCGTTACAATCTCCCCCACTTAAAACTTTTCGTCCCCGAAAAGGAACAAAGTCGAAAGTGGTTTGATAAATCTACAAACCCACAATACAGCAACCAATTTGTTTCTAATATTCAGAGTATAGAATAAACAATGCACATCCATGGGAAGAAAATAGCAACAGAATAGAGAATTAAATGGTAATGCAAAGTAGGGTAAATGTACCTTGCACCAGAGTCAATCAGAGATATCTACTCGGCATCTAGGATAAGCTTTCTGAATGCTCTCCTCAGTTTCCCAAGTACAATCTCGCGGATCTCCACTCCATTGCACTTTGACTAAGTGAACCTTCTTGTTTCTCAGCTCTTTGGTTTCTTTGCCGATAATCTTTAGCGGCTCTCGCCTCACAGCTAATTCTGGAGTAATTTCAATATCCTGCTGAGCTGCTTCTTCCACGATCAAGTCTGGATCATGAACGTGCTTTCGAAGTTGAGATATATGAAATACATCATGAACTCCAGGCAACCAGTCAGGCAGTTTGACCCTATAAGCGAGAGTTCCGATCCGTTCCAGAATAGGAAACGGACCAATGAATTTGGGTGCCAACTTTCCAGTTTTACCGAACCGGATAACTCCTCTCATCGGCGATACTTTCAAATATACATAGTCGCCAACTTCAAAGGATATATCTCTTCTTCTTTTATCGGCGTAGCTCTTTTGTCGGCTTTGAGCGGCGAGTAATTTCTTCTTAATAAAATCGACTTTGTCGGCCGCTTCTCGAATCATATCGGGACCCAACACAAGTCTATTTCCAGGCTCGACCCAACAAGCAGGAGATCGGCACGGTTTGCCGTACAATGCTTCGAATGGCGACATTGTCAGACTCGCCTGGTAGCTGTTGTTATAAGAGAATTCAGCCAAATGCAGATGGTCTTCCCATGATCCACCGAAATCTAGAATACAAGCCCGCAATAGATCTTCTAAAATGCGATTCACCCTCTCAGTTTGACCGTCTGTCTGAGGATGATAAGCGGTGCTCATGTTTAACTTCGTTCCCAGTTCGACTTGAAATGCTTCCCAGAATTTACTAGTGAATATTGTATCTCTATCACTGACTATACTGAGCGGCACTCCATGCAGTCTAACTATTTCCCTGAAGTAAATCTGCGCCAGACTCTGAGCAGTTCTATTTGATCTGACAGGTATGAAATGGGCGGTCTTCGTGAAACGATCTACGATCACCCAAACACTGTCATTTCCCTTTCTGGTTCTGGGCAGACCATCAATGAAATCCATAGAAATATGCTCCCACTTCCAACCAGGAACTTCCAGTGGTTGTAATAATCCAGCCAATTTCTGTTGGTCGCTTTTAACTAGCTGGCAAGTAGGGCATCGACTAACATATATTGAGATGTCTCTCTTTAACGACTTCCACCAGAATGTGCGTTTGATGTCGTTATACATTTTATTCACACCTGGATGGATACTGAGCTTAGATTTGTGGCATTCATCAAGCACTTCTCTTCTGAGTTCAGGAATTTCTGGAACACAAATTCGTCCTTCTAACCTCAGAATCCCTTCGCTGTCTAACTGGAAATCCGAAGCATTGCTTTCGCGAATTCGCTGACTTATTCCTTTGATAAATTGGTCATCTTCTTGGAGATCCGATATCTTATCAATCAATGAAGTCGCAATGATGAAACTGGCGATCATTACATTCTTTCGGCTTAACGCATCAGCCACGACATTGGCTTTCCCTGGAGTATATATAATTTCAAAGTCATATGCTGCAAGAAACTCCAGCCAACGTTGCTGCCTCAAATTCAAGTCCTTCTGAGTGAACAGATATTTTAATGACTGATGATCTGTAAACAGTTCAAATCTCTCACCGAGAAGATAGTGTCTCCAGATTTTCAAAGAGAATATGATAGCCAATAACTCAAGATCATGAGTTACATAGTTTTTCTCGTGCGGCTTCAGTTGACGGCTAGCGTAAGCAATCACTTGACCTCTTTGCATTAACACTGCACCAAGGCCTTCTCTAGAAGCATCAGTCCATACTTTCAAATCTTGGTTGCCATCTATGATGGTTAACACTGGAGCTGTCGTTAATCTCAACTTCAGCTCTTCGAAAGCCTCCTCACTCTCCTGAGTCCACTTGAATTTAGAATGCTTCTTTGTAAGCTTCGTTAAGTGACCAGATATCTTCGAAAAGTCTTTAACGAACTTTCGGTAATAGCTAGCCAATCCGAGAAAACTGCGGACTTCAGTGGGAGTACTAGGCTGTTTCCAATTCTGAATAGCTGTGATTTTGCTTGGATCCACAGCGATTCCATCTTTCGATACGACATGGCCCAGAAATTTCACTTCATCTTGCCAGAAGATACATTTGGAAAATTTGGCTTTTAATACATTCCGTCTGAGGATTTCTAGAACCTGTTCCAAATGTTTTTCATGCTCGGCCTTTGATTTAGAGAAGATTAGAATATCATCAATAAAAACCAGAACAAATTTATTCAATACTCCTCTGAACACCCTGTTCATTAGATCGACGAAGTAAGCTGGAGCGTTACATAAGCCGAATGGCATTACTAACCACTCGTAGAATAAGTCGGGGCCTCTGAACGCTGTCATTGGAACACATTCTTCGGCAATTCGAAGTTGATGGAAACCTGTAGCTAGGTCCATTCGTGAAAATACTTGTGCTCCATTTAATCGATCCAACAAATCATCTATTCGCGGCAATGGGTATTTGTTCTTTATCGTCTGTTTGTTCAGATCACGATAATCCACACATAGACGTAGAGTACCGTCAGATTTTGGGACAAACACCACTGCTGCACCCCAATCAGAGAAACTAGGCCTGATCAGACCTTTCCATACTAGCTGTCGTGTTTGATTGTCTAATTCCTCCTTCTCTTTCAAGGACATTCTTCGAATAGCGTGAACTACTGGCCTTGCATTTGGAATCAAAGCAATCTTGAAATCTATTTCTCTTTGCGGAGGTAAGCGAACAACTTCTTCGAACACATCCGCATAGTTCTTGATGACAGGAATATCTTTGATGAGGTCAGGAATATTCTCTGTAATTTCAGGGACATTTTCTATTTGGGTTGGAGAAACATTTAGAGCTGCCCAGAAGTCTTTTCTATTAGCATTCTGACCTTCACACGGTATGGTTATATAACCCCCTGATTTAATCTTAGCTCTAACAACTCTCTCGGCGCATCTAACCTCTGCTTCATATTTGGTTAACCAATCCAATCCCAAAATAAGATCGAATTCATCAAAATTCATGACGACAGAGATAATAGGGAATTTATAGCAAGAAAAAGAGACGGGTACTGCACAAACCCAACTGAGATTGATGGAACCTCCAACTGGATTTCGGACAGTCATTGGCTCTTTGAGCTTCTT
Source organism: Allium sativum (assembly GCA_030737875.1). NCBI lineage: Eukaryota > Viridiplantae > Streptophyta > Magnoliopsida > Asparagales > Amaryllidaceae > Allium > Allium sativum. The sequence continues at coordinate 751,485,468 of CM060922.1, forward strand.
CAAATTCAAATCCAACTTCTTGACTACCCCTTTGGCAATGAAACTTCGTGACGCGCCTGTGTCAAACAGTACTTTGACTGGAATGTTTTTGACAGTAAGCGTGCCTTCTAAAACATCGGCCCTTTCTTGACTAGCTGAGGGCTCGGAAGTTTCTGCTACTTCATTCACGTGAACTATTTCAGTCTTTTTCAACTGCCAGCAATCTTGCTTTATGTGACCAGCCTGATGGCAGAGATTGCATTTTCTTTTGCCTTTAACCTTGCTCCTTGATTTAGATCCCTCCTTTATTGGTTTCTTTAAAGATTTACATTTCCTGGACAAATGCCCCCTCTGATTGCAATTCTTGCATATGGCAGTCGTGCCAGGTTCTTTTTCAGATCTAGCCCTTTTTCTCTTGGCACTGGGCTTCTTACTGGCTTCAGGAATATCAGTTTCCGACTTTTCTTTGTCACTAGAACAGACTTCTTCTTCGTCGCGTAACATTCCTTTCTTATGAAGATCTTCATATTGATAAGCCATATAAATCATTTCTGAAAAAGGAAGCTTTACATGCCCCAATACTTTATTCTGGTATTTCCTTTGAAGTCCGTGAATAAATCTCATATTTTTCTTCTTCGGATTTTGAATTAGATGAGGGGCAAAGTGAGAAAGTTCATTGAATTTCTTATGATATTCGGGAATGGTCATATCACCTTGTATCAAATAAGAAAATTCATCACATAGGCGCTCAGTCGCTTCGGGAGGGGTAAATCTTTCCAAGAAAATAACTTTGAATCTATCCCAGGTGATATCACCTTCTGGGTTATTCTCTATAACCGAATCCCACCAGAACAAAGCTTCATCTTTGAGAGCCCAGGAGGCCAGCAATCTTTTCTGGTCATCCCTCAGTTTTAAGGCTTCGAAGATTTTCTCAGCCGAACGAATCCAAGCTTGCGTTCTCATAATAGATTCTTCGCCCGAGAACGACTTTCCACCCAGATTTCTATACTTCATGAATAGAGCTTCAATATCCGGGTTAGTATTACTTCTTCTGTTTTTGGCACTCATTTTCTAGTTCTTCTGCAAATAGCAGATCAAGTGTCAGGTCAACAGAAAAGATATTTCAAAATATAGAGACAAATACTTGAATGTAAATGTGTCTATCAAGGTGTTATTTCTTTCTGCTACTCATACTAGGATATTGCTGATCCTATCTGTATAGAGTTACCCGTCCTAGAACACTACTGGTTCTATTTCTGACGAGTTCGTTCGAATGTTATATTCCAGCACTAAGCTTAACCAAAGCTCTGATACCACGTTGAGACGACCCGATTTCCCGTTTTCACGGAAACAAGGGTTATCTTTGGAATATAACACAGAAACAGATAATAGCAGAACAGAATTAAATAAATACACCAGATATGAACAACAAAATATACTGGATAAAATAAATCATCAGAGTTACACAGTATACAGGATCTTACTTAGTACAAATACAGTTCAGCTATACATAAATGTCTACAGCGGAAATAAACAAAATATGTACAATAGGAGCTGAACAGCATAAAAAGAAATAAATGATAGAATCCATCTTCAGCTCCAGCTATCCAGAAAGAACCAGCTAAACCTGAATACAAGGCTGCCCGTGTAGAAAAAGGGGCACCCGAGTTTGAGAGTGAAACAAACTACGAGTCAGTCATGGGACTGGTATGAGAAATCTACTCAACACATATATAATTGGCTAATCACAGGACCACGCCACTTTCGTGGAACGGGTTTACTCCATTGGATTGCCAGTGCTTTAAAATAAATCTTTCTTTTGAAACAACGCTATGCTTTTTATAAAATGAAGCCGTTATAAGACTCAGTTCCCATCACACAATGCAACGCAAACCGGAGGATAGAGTTTTTACCTTATAACGGCCAAAATATGCTTGATACGAATAAAACAAAGGCATTTGATATTATTGCTAGTGTCTATATGTTTTGAAAACAATTTCAAATCATAACTATCAATCATAGACGACATGAGCGTCCCATGCCACTATGTCGCCAAATGTATATATACAATCGAAACCGCATCGTCACGTATTTGGAAATTGGATTTCCGTCCTGAACCAAGGCAAAAGATAGTCCTTACCGAATTCGAGACTGCCTAGCCCGAGCCTCAGGAACAGCCGCAACTGCCCCTTGGATCGTCAGGGCCGGTCCACTGATGTGGATTATTATGCCTGAACAATACGTTTCCCCGCCCTTTGGGGCGTAAACGAGCCAACGAATGACTCCATCGGACCCGGATCGTCCGATCAAACCGAGGCGCCTCGCAACAGCAACAACCACATAGGTGAAAAGTATATAAATGTCAGGGCTGGTAGGTCACTGACACCACCCTAGCTAGGAAGAAACGCATGCCCTCCCTGATGTCCTCTCCCGTTTTAGGCTCATACCGGGGTGTGAGGCTCGCGAATTCACGTTATACACAAAGCTACGCCACACAGGCAGTGCTTTGATCATCACCACAAGACTTTGCTTTTCAACAGAAGCCCTGATCACTGCATCTTAGCATGCCACACAGGCAATTCACACCGTGCAACTGATGGCTATCAATCACACAGAACAAATTCCCATGTCGGACACACAGTCCATTTACAAGTCCGTTCTGGGTCTGAACGAAACCGGAGGCACTAAATACCTCGCAAACCCTTCGATCAACACGTACGTCTGAACGATCACCACTCATTATCCATATTTCGGGATGCCTCCCAATCAGGACCTCGGTTACCATCCAAACGAGGTGAAGATCTCCGGTCTTCGACCATCGTCTTCATCTTCGAATTTCAATCGTCGGTCGATTATTCGAAATGAGAATTAACTCGGCCTTTTCAAATAATTCACGTATATTTAGAATTTCAAATCGATTTATTTCAATGGTTAAATTATTCGACAACACCAATTGTGTTCTTTAATATAGTTTTCACACCAAACACATTCAACCATCAAACATCACATAAATCAAGCAAATTCAGTTTATTTCCATTCCATATCGCTTACGATATTTTATAACTATTTATCGCTATTTTTATTTATTTTAAAATAGCCATTTTATTCAAAACGACGCTTCGGGCCATAAGGCGGCCGTGGCGCTGTTTTTCTTCAGATTTGATTTACACATATCTGAAAATCTAACCGTTGGAACTTCACAAAATTTACATCATTAGAAAGGTCTTTTCAAAACGAATCCAACGGTTCCAGTTTCGGGAAAATCCGACGGTCGGATCTCCCGGTACAATCGTTTGAATTTTCGATTTCAAAATACGAACTGCAGCGTCGTTATTCGATTAAATATATAATTATATTTATATATATATAAATATAATCGCTTCTGGCGCTGTTTTTCTTCAGATTTGAATTAAACATTCCAGACAATCCAACCGTTGGATTTTTACAAGGTTGGTGCCGTTGGAAAGATTATTCCAAGGCGAACCCGACGGTTGAGATTTCGGGAAAATCCAATGGTCGGATTTCCCGTACTAGTCGTTTGAAATCACGGTTTCAAAATACGAACTGCACGGCTTCGTTTCGTTTTAATTCTATTTATATTTATATATTTATATAAATATAGTTCATTCAATAATTTCAATATCGTTTTCACTTCAAAAAATTTTCTAACACCTTAAATTTTGGAAAAATTTCGCCATAACCTCCCCTGCACCGGGAGCGTCGGGAAATCGCAAATAGCGTCCCGGTCCTTCTGATCTCAAAAAGAAAAAGAAAAAGCCAAGCGGCTAGCCAACAGGCTCAAAATCATCACCCAAACAAATCAGTAAATGTGTACCTATTTGTCGGGCACAAATTTTATTCCTCTTCTCTAGCCCCTTTGCTATAACCTGTTCAATGAATATGCATGTACATATATATACAGTCCATATCATTTTTCATTTTCTATTCAACTTCATATTTGATTTCTATTTGGTTTAAAAACACCATTCATTCTAATGTTACATAAATAGGTGCAAATCATTTCATTAGCTAATTAATGAATTTTTCAACTCATATATGTTTATTTTGAACAAGTGGCTATTTTTAACACTTCACATTTCAACGATTTATGCATACAATAAAAATGTGATTTTTATTGTAAAACAATTCATTTCAAAACACTATTTTTCTATATAGTTCAAGTTGGTGATAAAAATGGGATTTTTATCATAAAACAATTTATTTCAAAATATGAATACCATTCAACACATGAATTTCTAAACAACGAATGAATATCAATTCAACACATGAATGTTTTCTATAGTTTCTATATATAGATAAAAATGTGATTTTTGTTATCGAACAATTTATTTCAAAATATGAATACCATTCAACACATGAATTGCTAAACAACGAATGAATATCAATTCAACACATGAATGTTTTCTATAGTTTCTATATATAGATAAAATTGTGATTTTTATTATCGAACAATTTATTTCAAAATATGAATACCATTCAACACATGAATTTCTAAACAACGAATGAATATCAATTCAACACATGAATGTTTTCAATAGTTTTTATATATAGATAAAAATGTGATTTTTATATTTTAAAACGCGAATACCATTCAACACATGAATTTCTAAACAACGAATGAATATCAATTCAACACATGAATGTTTTCTATTCAATGAATAAATATAGTTTAAGCATATGAAAATAATTCAAACACACAAATATTATTCAAAATTTCGGCAGCATAACGGCAGGGTAGTTACACCGGCACCGTCCCTAGTACGGCTCCTCGCTCTACCTTAAAACCTCGCGGTTTTTGACAATGGGGATCATGCATCTAGTTCGCACGCAGGCGGCATGTATATATTTATTTCATTTCCACAAACTAATCCTAAGTGGTTTCAACCAAATATTTCACAACCACAAACGGGTATTTTTCAACCTCAAACAACCAATATCAATCACAAACAATCCCAAACAACCATTCGTTATCAACCAATTATCACAACCATTTCAATCAATAAATATCGTCCATGGTTTGTGGACGAGGGGCGTATATATATATATATTTATATATAGCAATTTATATATAGCTATTCACTTTCATTTCACACATATATAATTTATTTTAAATCAGAAATCTCACCAATAGCTATCCAACTGCACGACACTTCACTTATAGAAATCTTCGCCTTTTGTCGCTTTCGCCCGTATTCTCTACATATGTAAAAATAGAATTTTTACTATGCTATTCAATATATAAAAATCGAATTTTGACTTCGCTATTCAATATATAAAAATATGATTTTTACTTCGACTTTCAACATATAAAAATATGATTTTTACTTCGACTTTCAACATATAAAAATATGATTTTTATTTCGACTTTCAACATATAAAAATATGATTTTTACTTCGACTTTCAACATATAAAAATATGATTTTTACTTCGACTTTCAACATATAAAAATATGATTTTTATTTCGACTTTCAACATATAAAAATATGATTTTTATTTCGACTTTCAACATATAAAAATATGATTTTTATTTCGACTTTCAACATATAAAAATATGATTTTTACTTCGACTTTCAACATATAAAAATATGATTTTTATTTCGACTTTCAACATATAAAAATATGATTTTTATTTCGACTTTCAACATATAAAAATATGATTTTTACTTCGACTTTCAACATATAAAAATATGATTTTTATTTCGACTTTCAACATATAAAAATATGATTTTTATTTCGACTTTCAACATATAAAAATATGATTTTTATTTTTGCAAGTTCAAATCTTTTTCTACTAAAAGATTAAACCTCTTTCCTATTTTAAAGTTCAAAATAAAATCAGTTTTTCTCTTTTATAAAAATGCAGTTTTTAAATCCTTTTTCTTAAAAAAAAACAGTTTTAAAATTCTTTTAAAAATTCAGTTTTAAAGTTCTAACAAATCAGTTTTTTTTCCTTTTAAAAAAAATCAGTTTTTTTTCTCTTTTTAAAAAATCAGTTTTTTTCTCTTTTTTAAAAAATCAGTTTTTTTCTCTTTTTAAAAATCCAGTTTTTAGTTTCTAAAAAAAAAAAACAGTTTTAAAATCTTTTATAACAAAACAGTTTTTAAAATCTTTTATAACAAATCAGGTTTTATAATGCTTTTAAAAATTCAGAATTAAAATAAAATAAATAAATAAAGTAAAACTTACAGAGGGGGGGGGAAAGTCTTCGCAGCCGTCGGAGGTGGCTTCAAGGGGCGGCGATGGCTTCGGGAGTCGAACTGGGTGGCGATGGCTTCGGGCGTCGAACTGGGAGGCGATGCTTCGAGCGATGGAGGCGGGGGGCTTCGGGGCTCGATCGATGGAGGCGGGGGGCTTCGGGGCTCGATCGATGGAGGCGGTGATGGTTCGGGGGGGGGGGGTCGCGATGATCGATAGTCTTAGGGTTTTTTTTTTTTCACTTTTCTTTCTGTCTGAATCGAAATGAAGGGGGGGGGCCAGAACGAAGATAAAAGGGGGGAAGGGAAATTAATTTTTTTTTTTTTTATTTTATTATTTAAATTTGCAAAAGGGTTGACTTTTACTCACGACCTCGAAACGAGGCCCACCGCCTGTCGTCCATAGCGTTTTACCCCCATTCCGAACACAATGGGATATGTATCGCTAGCTGATTTGATCGTTACAATCAGTTTCCTTTTGAATTTTCATTTAAATCACTATATTGAATTTTAAACGTACATTTCAAATTACCGGGGTCACATACTAACTAGAAAAATTCCAGAAAAATATTTTCTAGCTTCGTATTGACGATACGGTCCTAACAAAACTAGTTTCGTCGAATTCTGAGATCGTTTGAAAAATGGCCAATTTCCAGTCGATTAAAATCAACTAAAACTGGTCAAACGCGTTTTCCTTTGCCACGCTCACATATTGATTCGAAAAATTATGAAATTTGAAACCTAACAATAACCTGACACTGCGGATCTAACAAAAGTGGTTTCGTCGAAATCCGAGGTCGTATGCAAAATGTCCATTTTTAAGGGCCTGAATTCCATAGCGACTATTCAGAATTTTCGACTGGACATATCTTTTGATTCCCGCTATCAAATTTCGATTGGTCGGATTCGTTAGAAAGATATTATCAATTAGATTCCATTATTTTTGGTTTCACTAAAATCCGGATTATTTTGCACCCGGTATATTCAATTTAAGTTTGAAATCGAATTTATCGAACTACCGCGCCATTTTCAATTCTATATATAATTATAATTAATTATATTGGTTTTCAAATGTCGATTTCAACTCAGTTTTCATCGCCATTATTTAAAATATTTATTTTAAATATTTAAAATCCATTATTTTAGCCAATTTAAAAATTTTAAATTGGTTCAGATTTTCTGGGTCGTTACAATTCAATTCCTCAAATATACAAATTTCAGCAACGAAGATATGATATTGTTTTGTGCATTCGTGTTATACTTTGAGGATAGATTTTAACATATTTCTAACACGACTCAAAGTAAAAAACCTTATCTCTATGAAATGATCTTCATTGCACCTTTATATGTTGGCATCGATCTAAATCTTTTCTCAACATTCTCCCCCTTTTTGATTGATGACAACACCTTGGATTTTCTCCCTTTAAATATAAAGCTCCCCCTGAATTTCTGCAACATTTGTTTGTTCATAATATAAATAATCTTACCTTTTGATTCCGGCATTAACAAATGTTAGATCACATATACTATTACCATGTTAAGCACATAATTTTAAATGATAGTATATGTAACATGAATGATATGAATAATAATAGACGAGTATGAAATAATAACGAATCACATATATAAAAGTGGAAAATGCAGTAAAAATAGAAAAATCACACCAGGGATTTTTATACTGGTTCGGAGCACCGTCCTACGTCCAGTCCTGGACCTCTATCTGGATTTTCACTAATCAACAACCTCGCTTCACCCGGGGGAACAAGTTCACAATACACCACTTGATTTCACGGGCTACAAGCTTACCCACTTGATTTCACGGGCCACAAGCTTACCCACTTGATTTCACGGGCCATAAGCTAACCCACCTGATTTGAACGGCTACAGGCTTACCGGAATTTCAATACAAAGTAGTTGATGGTTGACTATATATTGTGTCTTCAATACACAGACTAGTCACTTGTAGTACACCCTTCCTATAATCTTATCCTCGAGTATATACTTTGAATGCGTAGATTTAAGGAAGTAGAATGCTTGTTGAATCAAATGATATTAAACTGATTCAAGGATTCAACAAGTATTTGAAATTTGGAGAGCTTTTGTTTTGCAAAGAATATGAAAATGCAATTCAGAAATAAGAGAGAATATAGAATGATTTCGTTTTTGTAAAACAAGTTTGAAGTTGTTTATATAATAGTAGAAAGGTAGTAATTCTTCATGAAGAGTTTCTATAAAAAGTTATGTCCATTTCCTTTGATTATTGAATATAAATCTCTTCACAAATAGAAGCAACCTTTCATAAAAAAGCTTGCTGTTCGAAAATGGTTGACAAGTCAAAAATTTCCGGTCTACTGGTTGAATTTAATTAAAATTGAAAATTCCAGAAAAATAGCCGTTATGTGCAAAAACACATAAACCGGTCGACTGGTGATTTTCAACCGGTCGACTGGTTGATCTGAGAAATGTTTTTGTTTTCAAACAGAAACATAACCAGTCGACTGGTGTTTTTTTGGGCGGTCGACCGTTTTATGGCTGTGGACCAGAGGACCTCGGTCCACAATCTATATCACTCTGCACTCTTTCCCGGTCGGAGCCTGGACCGTTTGGGCTTTTTCTGTGACTTTTCAATTCCTCAAATATGCAGATTTCAGCAACGAAGATATGATATTGTTTTGTGCATTCGTGTTATACTTTGAGGATAGATTTTAACATATTTCTAACACGACTCAAAGTAAAAAACCTTATCCCTCTGAAATGATCTTCATTGCACCTTTATATGTTGGCATCGATAAAAATCTTGTCTCAACATCTACAATTTAATATATATCGAATTTAAATATCAAAATAGCCAATATAGTCATGATTTAATGGGTCAGGTCCACTTATCTTTTTAGTTACCATTTTTATGGTAGGTTTGGTGGGAACAATAAGGAAGTAGAAAATTTTAGTTTGTGATTAATAAATAGGGGTTGAATATCTAGAATATTTATATTATGTTTCCTGTAATATTTAAATAAATAATAATAAGATATAAAAAGGACTATAATGTAACTACAGGCTAGAAGCCCACACCCGCTAAGTTCAGTTAGTCAATATAATAATAATTAAATGTTCAATTTTTTTTAATTATTAATTAAAACTCAAAATCGAATAATAAGAGCTCGTTATATTATAAATAATACAATAGTGTTTTCCTTTTTTATTTTAAAAAGTATCCGTATTTTTCGATGAAAAACAAAGACAAAGACTAGAGTTTCATATAAAAAGCCCTTTTCGGATTTGAACCGATGACTTACGCCTTACCATGGTGTTACTCTACCACTGAGTTAAAAGGGCTTGCTCAATTCATGACTTAGCCATTTTCTCGTATGAGTCTACTGCATATATGTATATATGCAGTAGATTCATAAGAGAAATAATGGAAAAATAAATTCTATTTACCTAGAAAAGGGATAAATTTTTTCTCGCTTTTTTATTTTCTAACTTAATGTGAGGTAGTGATAGACATATTTTATTTGAACAAGAAATGAAACAATGAGTTAAAGTTAAAGAAAAAAAACGTTCAATTAAAATTCAAATCCTATAGAATCAGAATATAAAAAGACTTGTTCAAATCTAGCCATAACATTAGATTATATTGACAATTCCAAAAAACTATTCATACTATCATTATAGTATAATGACGGTCGGGTAAACATGCCTCCATCGTCTAGTGGTTCAGGACATCTCTCTTTTAAGGAGGCAGCGGGGATTCGACTTCCCATAGGGGTAGGGTACTACGAGAGGAATTTGATCATATATTATCAACAAGCATATAAAGAATTCTTCCTTGGTCGATGCCCGAGCGGTTAATGGGGACAGATTGTAAATTCGTTGACGACTGTCTACACTGGTTCAAATCCAGCTCAGCCCAAGAATTCACCCTGTCCCATGAGTAAGAAATAATAAAATTATCATATAGAAAAATAAAAGGAAATGCGTACTTCGTAGAGAAATAAAGAAAAAAAATCTCTATCCTTTTTTCATCTCATTGAAAGATTGGTTATTTTTATTTAACAATAAAATAAAAAATCACTAGTTACTAATAATCTTATGAATTCGAATTTGGAAAAGGGGTTAGAGTAAACTTGTCCTTTTTCATGTTTAAACAAAACATAAGTCAAAAAAGTATAGTTTATAGAATTTAAAACAAATGTGAAATGTGTGATACGTAAATAGCCTAACGGAAGAAAGATCTAATTTTATTATGTGTAGGGTCTCTTTGGACAATCACCAATCATTTCGCTCAGTGGAAAAAAAATATAGTGTCATAATAACCGTTTTTTTTTCTAAAAGAAAGAAAATAAAAATATAGACTATTTGGTAAAAATTAGGTCGGAAAGAATATTCTATTATGTGTAGATTTAAGTTGCAAAATACAATTATGATAATGATTTATTACTCTATTCTAGTACAATTTTGAATACTTTTTTTTAAGGCAAAGCTTCGAAAAATGATTAATATTAGTAAAGAATTGATACAATTCGATTGATCAATCAATTACTCAATTTCGTATTTGTAGTGTCCACAACACTAGAGTCAACTCCTTCCCCATACTACAAGTGAAAGAGAAAATGTAAAGACGACCATTAAAGCAGCCCAAGCAAGACTTACTATATCCATGTAAATTATGTCCCTTATTTCTATAAAAGAATTATTCGACTATTATTTAATAATCATAGTGGAATCAATGGCACATAGTCAAAATAGTATTCTGACTTAAGACTATTGATGAACCAAATCAATTCAATGAATACATTTGCAACAAGTTTCATTCAATATTTTAAGATTTCCAATAGAATTAGGAAGTATAAGTACAAGATGATACACGCGCCTTTTTTATACACAACTATATATCACTCTATTTTCTATTTGATCTAAGCTTACTGTCTTTCTATGAAAGAATCAGTAGAACCCACTGCCACTATTACTACAAACATATATTCTACTTTTTCAATTTTTACTTTACCTTTACTCTATACTATCAATTTTTACTTTTTCTCTATACTATAAGAGTCGACAAACTATTTTGATTCTATGTCTGAGCACTCATAGCCTTTCATGAGATTAAATACGAAGTATCTTCGTGCCTTTCTACAAGCCCTAAATTTATTTCCTATCATTGTATCCAATCTAATTTAATACCCAACAGAATCACGAGGCGCTACTTAAAATTAAAAATTGTTTAAGGGATTTTGATATGCTAGTCTTTTATATAATCTTTTATTCTAGTAGTAAAAATGGGGTGCCTCTTAGGAATCTTTGTATATCGAGATTTCCGATCTTAGTTCTTTGCCTCCACTTCTTGCGGAGCAATAATTCATCGAATTAGATTGGCTGAATAAGAAATCAAAAATCTTTGGTTGATCAGGTGACACCCGGATTTGAACTGGGGATAAAGGATTTGCAGTCCCCCGCCTTTCCACTTGGCCATACCGCCAAATTCAATCCAAAATAAAATGGATAAAAATATTAGCCATATTCTATTTCTACTACTAACTCTTTTTTTTATCTTGAATCCCGTTTTACTTAATCCTCAAAAGCACATTTTTTTTAATCTGGTTTCTATTATTTTCTTCGATTTATTATATCTCAAAATATACATCAACTAATAATTTCCCTTCTCGTTTCTTTTCTATTGAGAGTCAAATTCTGGCGATAGACTGAGAAAATCAGGGCAAATTGGAACTGTTAGCAATTTAGTTTAAATTAGCCTTTAAATTAGAATTAGTGAAAATAAAATTGATTTCTTATCGATTTATGACTAATCTCGTGTTTTTTTCAATAAAAAAATATTTTTTTATTTCAATTATAACAATATATATATGTGTATATGTAAACCCCAAAACACAAATTCTTACCCAAATATCGAGACAGGTCTCTCTCTTATGTACATTGTTAGCCCACTTTATGAACTGGGCAACACAAAGTCAAGATATGAAATATTGAAGAACTTAAAAAACACTGAAGCGGGTCGGATCGGAGCAGTGTAGCGGTCCGGATCGGATAAAGTCTGCTGCTCGGATCGGTGAACTATTGTTGTTGGAATCAGAGAGGCACAGCTGTTCGGATCGGAGAGCAACCTACTTCCAGTTGGATCGGAGAGCCACCCAATTGTACAGAGATAGATCGGAACGGGGCGGAGCAGAGTAAAAAGAAGAGAGAATTGGTCCTAAGCTAATCCGGGTCGGGTCGGGTACTCCAATCCGAACCCCTTGTGCACACTCTTCCGATCCGAACCCATCTTCCACGTCACTCCCCTGCATGAGCGCCTGGTTATTCGGAGCGGCTATGACCAGTTCCTACCCACAACGTCCACTGCTCTGATGCGTTGTCAACATAGAAATCCATCCGAACCCGAGGCTGATGGGATGGATGACACGTGGCTCCGATCCGGATCGGGTTCTGAGCAAATTCTCACCTATAAATACCCTGTCTGGAGACAAAGAAAAGGACCTTTTTTTCTGGCACTTTGAGAGTTCAACCACCTTCATAACCCGAATTCCAGCACCCCCGGAAAATCCAAATCTTCTTTCATTATTTGTTTTTTGTCAATTGAGTGAATGTAAGTGAGTTGTGAGAGAAATCAAGTGAATATTTCATTGTATTTGCAACTACATCATTGAAAATAGTGAAAGACAAGTGGGCGTAGGCATTTCTTCGCCGAACCACTATAAATCCTGTGTGTTCATTTTACTTTTGATCTCATTTCATTCTGTTTTTAATCAATTTGGGTGTTAGAACCACTTTTTGGTCTAACATTTTGGTGCTTTCACTGAGAACCATCTGAATTCTTTGTCTTTCGGGATTATCGTTCTACTTTTTGGACCGTTGAGTTCAAAGAAGTTAATCCTCAAGTTTCGAAGCTCTTGGATATTTGTTGAATTGATTGTTCAAGAACCATGGCCAAAGGAAAAGGCAAAGAAGTTCAATCTGGTCGAGGAAATGGAGCTGGCGAAGATCAGCAAAATGCGGTTGTGACAAGGTCTCGTGGGCAGAGCTCAGCAGCAGGACGAACCGATGCAGGAAACCCGAACCGCCTTCAGGGGGAGTGCTCCGATCCGATCCGGGTAGGTGATTCTGAAGCAGTGCATTCCCCCAACCTGAACCGACCCGAGCAGCTTGTCGTGTACCGACCCGACCAGGCTCCCCAGCTCCGAACCGACCCGATCTCCCATCTCCGATCCGATCCGACACTTGGTGATGTTGGAACCTCTACTTGAGTCCCTACGAATGCTCTGATTCCAGCCACCAGGGTCAATGATCAGGTCAATCCATCTGCGCCCATTACTCAAGGAGATTTCTCGCGCCTACTTGACATGCTTGAGAGTACTAGGGAGGCTATGAAAATCCACGAGCGCACCAACCTCATGATGCAAGAAAATATGAGACTCATGAGCAGGGAAATTAGCGAACTCCGTAGACAGAGAACCCCATCACCGGTTCGTCACACACCAGTGGATCAGTCTTCTTCTTCCGAGGAAGAGCGGCCCCGTGAACGAAGGCCGCTCGAACGACCTCAGAATTTGGAGCAGCTGACATTCGGATCTTTGGGGTCTCGCGAGGATATTGCACGAGCATTAGGAAACAATGATCCCACTCGGGGGCAAAGGCTCCAGTCCCCTCCTCCCGAGATCGACCGGGAGCGTAGGGAACGGAGTAGAGCAGAAGAAGCTCAAAGAAGAAGGGCATTTCCTGAACGGGAGCCCAGAAGGAACCCGGATACCAGGGCCAGGGAACCTGAACGGCCCCTAACTAATGCTGATGTATAGGCAATGGTGCGCCAGATTATGTCCGAGAGCCGGAGCTATACCAATGAAGATTATGGCATTGAGCGAAGCCATACTCCTTTCACTGACGACATCCTCGACTTTCAGTTTCCCCGGCGTTTTAACCTGCCACAGATGGACAAGTACAATGGGAGAACTGATCCGGGTCAGCATTTGATGCGATACTCGTGGCTCATGAATGCTGCTACTGCCCCTGATGCAGTGAAGTGTAAAGCATTCCCGATCTATTTAGAAGATGTGGCGCTGTTCTGGTTTACCCGACTTCTCCCTTGTTCGGTTTCGAATTATAGGGAACTGAGCAAACGTTTTATGAATCAGTTTCGACTCCATACTCGAAAGTCCAAAAGTGTTATTGAATTATCCTTAATTAAGCAGGCGCCAGGAGAGTCTTTGAGGTCATATCTTGACTGTTTTAACTTAGCTGTGACTGAAGTTAGTGACCCGCATGAGCCCACCATTCTGATGGCATTAAAGGAAGGAGTCGATCCTGAATCCGAGTTTAGAAATTACCTTTCTGGGAAGACACCCTCCACAAGAGAGATATTCTATGAAAAGGCCGATATTTATTTAAGACAAGAGGAGGCCAGGGCAAACCGAAAGAGAAAGTCTGAAGCGGCATCAAAAGAAAATGTTCAGAGTAACGTCGCCGTGAAGCAGTCTGGGGAAAGTTCTGGAAAAGTTGAAGTGAATGTGGGAAACAAGAGTGGAAACGACAATTATGGAAACGGGGGCAACAACAATAACCGTAATGCGAACGGTAACCGAAGAAATAGAAATAGGGGAAGTGATCCTAGCAAAAGGCCCCGATTCCAGACTTATGAGAATTATACACCGTTGAACGACACTCTGGAGAATATTTACTTGGATACATACAATGTTTTGCAATACAAAATACTGCCACCTCGTGACTCGACAGAGAAAGAAATGGCAACTGGGAAGTTTTGTTTGTTTCATGGAACTCATCGGCATTCAACCAATGAATGTCGGCATTTGAGAGATGTGATTGAAAAGTTGTTGCGTGAAGGGAAACTGGATGAATATAAGGTTTCCCCGAGGGACAGGGGCAAGGAGAGCAGGCTCCAAAACAGATTCAATCTGCTCCTAAGCCTACAGCGCAGCAGAAAGGCAAGGGAATTGTTATCAACTCCATAGTGGGTGGACCTCACCCATCAATCCGTAGCTTTAGAGCAATGGATCAATATGTAAACACTGCCAAGCACCTAGATGTGAATGAAGGTGATGATTTGGAAGATATCGCCCCCATAAAACAACAGAAGACAATGTTTGACGACGTGGTATTCCGCAGCAGAGATAATACTGGGATCCAATCACCCACTGATGATCCGTTGGTCATTACTACCACCATCGGGCCGGCCTTGGTTCATAAGGTGTTAGTAGACAATGGAAGTTCTGTCAATATTTTATTTAAAAATTCATTTGATCAGATAAAGCTTGAATCTGAAGATTTGAAGCCATGTGAAGGATGGATCAGGGGCTTCAACGGGGCGTCAAAAGCTCCCATGGGGTACATAGAATTGCCCGTGACCTTGGGTCAAGGAGAACGTCGAAGAGTGCGGATGCTTCAATTCGTAGTGTTGGACGTAGATTCGCCTTATAATGCATTTTTGGGAAGGCCTGCCCTCGCTGAGTTCAGAGCTTGAATCGCCCCTTGGTGTTTATTGCTTAAGTACCCAACTGAAGCCGGAACTGGAGTAATGAGAGGGGATCAAGTTTCCGGACGGGCCTGCTATGTTGCCGAATTAAAGATGTTGATGAAAGGACTTAACATCGAGAATAAAGATGCCTCGTCTCCCCCAAGGGGGGCTCGGCATAGCAATTAGAGAGATCGACCCCAAAGGAGTTGCCCGAAGGAACACCTGAAGACCTGGATCCCAGAAAAGACGAGGAACCAGAGACTAGAAATGCAACTCCTAATGAAGCGACAGTGGAAATTCCCATTGATGAAGCTGATCCAATAAGAGTTTTGAAGATTGGATCTCAATTGGATCCACGTCGGGCCAAAGAACTAACAGACTTCTTGAAGGCGAACTTGGATGTGTTTGCCTGGACCCACGCTGACATGTGTGGGATATTGCCATCCATCATAAGTCACACACTAAATGTAAACCCGAAACATCCACCTGTGAAGCAAAAGAGACGTATGCTGGGCCCAGAGAGGTCGGCTTCTCTCAAAGAGGAAGTGGAGAAGCTGAAGTAGAACGGGTTTATTCGAGATTCAACATATCCCGACTGGATATCGAATCCCGTCTTGGTACAAAAGCCGAATGGAAAGTGGCGGACTTGCATTGATTTTTCAGACTTGAACAAAGCTTGCCCAAAAGATAGTTTCCCACTTCCCAGGATTGACCAGCTTGTAGATTCGACAGCAGGTCATGAACTTCTCTCTTTCATGGATGCATATTCTGGGTACAACCAAATTCCTATGCACGTGCCAGATCAAGAACATACGAGATTCATTACAAATTTGGGATTATATTGTTATGTTGTAATGTCGTTCGGATTGAAAAACGCCGGAGCCACTTATCAGCGCTTAGTGAACAGAATGTTTTATAATCAAATAGGGAAGACTATGGAAGTTTACATGGATGATATGCTTGTCAAATCGAAACAGTCCTCCAGTCATACGCAAGACTTGGCAGAAATGTTTGGTATCCTGTGAAAGTATCGGATGAAGTTGAATCCTTTGAAATGTTCATTTGGAGTAGCATCAGGAAAATTTCTAGGCTTCATTGTGAGTTCCCGAGGAATTGAAATTAATCCTAGCCAAATAGCAGCGATTAGAAACATTGAAGAGCCGAAGAGAATTAAAGACGTCCAAAGTCTTGCAGGGAAAGTAGCCGCGTTGAGTAGGTTTATCTCTAAAGCCACGGACAAATGCGTCCCGTTTTTTGATTTGATTAAAAGGGGAAAGAAGAACTTCGAGTGGACTCCGGACTGTGTTGAGGCCTTTCAAAATTTATTGGAATTGCTAGAAAAGCCACCGATTTTGTCAAAACCGGTGGATCACAAAGAGTTATTTGTTTACTTGGCAGTTTCGGCTCACGCCTTTAGCACAGCCTTGGTTCGAGAGGAGGACAAAGTGCAAAGGCCAGTATATTATGTAAGCAAGAAATTGGCAGCGGTAGAACGCAACTACCCAAAAATTGAGAAGCTCGCTTACAGCCTCCTAATCGCATCCCGAAAACTTCATCACTATTTCCAAGCTCATCCAATAACC
Source organism: Allium sativum (assembly GCA_030737875.1). NCBI lineage: Eukaryota > Viridiplantae > Streptophyta > Magnoliopsida > Asparagales > Amaryllidaceae > Allium > Allium sativum. Next base: position 751,502,730 of record CM060922.1, read on the forward strand.
ATATACACTGACCAGCCCCTGAGGCAGGTGTTGCAGAGACCCGAAGCATCGGGAAGGTTGATCAAATGGAATATAGAATTAAGTCAGTTTGATTTAAATTTTCAACCACGAAGGTCGATCAGGGGGCAAGCTCTAGCAGACTTTATAGCAGAGTTCACCATCCCAGAGGAGGAAGTAATCGATGACAAAGTGGTTAAGTCCGAGGATGAGTTAAAGATAGATCCATGGAAACTATACACAGATGGAGCCAAGAATGACCGAAGGTCCGGAGCTGGAATCGTCTTAGTCATTCCTGAAGGACGGTCGTTATATTACGCTCTACGATTAGAATTCTCGGTGACTAACAATGACTCTGAATACGAAGCCCTGATTGCCGGGCTGAAGCTTGCCAAAGACCTCGGAATAAAAATGTTGGACATATTCTGTGATTCTAAAATTGTTGTTTGCCAAGTGCGAGAGGAATTTGTGGCTCGGGGACCTCAACTTATCGCCTACCTCAGGAAGGTGAGAGAGCTATTGAGCAACTTGGAGCGGTACAATATAACACATATTCCAAGGGCCGAAAACCAGAAGGCAGACAGGTTGGCAAAGCTAGCTAGTTCCGACAATCCAGAAGAAACTGAACTAATTCCAATTGAAACGTTGGAATCGCTAAGCTTTGAGTCGATGGAAATTGAGTTCGCTTTCGAAGCGGAACCGGAGAAGGAGTCGTGGATGACCCCAATTAAGAACTTCCTTAAGAATGGGACATTCCCGTCAAAGAAGAGTGAGAAAAGGGCTATAGTTCGCAAGGCTACCAGATATGTCATACAAGATGATATTCTTTATAGACAAGGATTTTCTATGCCCCTGTTACGATGTATAGCACACGACGACATCAAACATGTACTGAGAGAAGTGCACGAAGGTGAGTGTGGGGATCATACAGGAGGTCAGACTTTAGCGAAAAAGATATTGCGATATGGATACTTCTGGCCTACAATTAATAAAGACGCGGCTGATTACTCACGACGCTGCGATAAGTGACAGAGATTCGCCAAAATCCCCAGAGCACCGTCGACCCAACTCAAATCAATGGTGAGTCCCTGGCCATTTGCCACGTGGGGAATTGACATCATTGGAGTTCTACCGATTGCTAAAGGAGGAGCGAAATATGCAATAGTCGCTGTGGACTATTTTACGAAGTGGGTGGAAGCTGAGCCCTTGACTAAAATCATGGCAAGAAAGGTGATAAGTTTCGTGGTTAGAAATATTATATGCCGATTTGGGATCCCAAGGACCATTATAACTGACAACGGAACCCAGTTTGATGGTACTGAATTCAGAAATTTCTGCCATAAGTATAAGATCGACAAGCGATACACTGCGGTTGCTTATCCGCAGTCGAACGGGCAAGTTGAGGCAATAAACAAAGTAATAAAATCCATCCTCAAGAAACGGTTGGAGCGCGCAAAGGCAAAATGGGTTGACGAATTGCCCCTAGCTTTGTGGGCATATCGGACAACATTTAAGACGGCTACTGGTCATACCCCTTTCTCTCTCTCTTTTGGCTCAGAAGCAGTAATTCCAGTAAAGCTTGAAGTCCCTTCCCACCGGGTGACATATTATGACCCGATGACTAATCGGGCACTTTTACTCGAGTCTCTTGATGAAATCGAAGAAAAAAGGGACGAAGCGGATTTTCGTGCTGCAAGGCATCCACGTCAGATGGCACGCTATTACGACAAAAAAGTTCGCCTTAGGACTTTTGAACCAGGAGATTTGGTGCTAAAGAGAGTCTTTCCATCCCTTCCTCACCTCGGTCCAAAGTGGGAAGGACCCTTTGTCATCCAACGGAAACTTGAAAAAGGAACCTTCAAGTTAACGACCGTAGACGGCGAAGAAGTCCCTAGAGCATGGAATGCCCAACACTTGATGCGATATTTGGATTAGAAATGTTGTACTCTTTGTTATTTTCCTTATGAACTCTGTAATAAGGCACGACTTGCCTTGGGAAAATCTGATGATATGAATAAAGGACTATAAAGTGGATGTAGGCTACGACTTAGCCGAACCACTATAAAAATATCGTTTGTTATTTACTTTTGTAACACCCCACCTCCGCTAGGGTCACTCTTTCGGGGGCACTAGCTTCTGGGGGGCGTTAGAACTGGGTAAGCATGCATAATGATATATCAAGGCAGAACAAGAACATAAATACATATGTAAAACAGAGTAAACAGCGGAATATCTCAAACCATCTCAAAACAAGTTTAGTACATCATAAAGTCAACTGCCAAAATAAACATGTCTAGTACATCATAAACAGAAATACTGAAATACATAGCGCTATCCCCAAAATGAAAATGATAAACCATAGCGAGCTCAATGTCTAGGCATACATGAGCTATCCAGCAAACAAGCAAGCGATCCAAGCTAAGCACCACTATTCCCTCCCTGAGAACCTGGGGGGGGGGGGAAACGGAAGAAAAGAAGCGAAAGAAAACAGGTCAGTCAAAAAGACTGGTAAGCCCTACTACGATCAGTCTATAAACTAATAAAGCTAACATCATGATGGAAACTGAGATGAACATACTGGCAATAGATAAATGTGTCATCACATAAAGAAGATTAAGCTTTGCACCACAGTGTACTAGCAAACTAACATAACAGGTATTGATCCCTCAGCCCAAAACTTTGGCCCAATAACATGAAGTGACCTTAATACAAGGTCCAGCCCAACGGTCTAGTCGATCGGCTCCCTACAAACCTAACACGTTAAGTGTTGGTGCCCATACGGCCCACTTATGGTTGTAGTCAGACTGTGCTGGGTCCACCTTCGGGTGTATCAAGCCCTTGGGTGTCAACCCCAGACACTTAAGCAATAATGCACAGTCTAAACCTACTGGTACCCGTGCCTCGAGTTTGTCCAACACCGGACTACGTGCACGTCCGTAGCCCGCCTGGACCCGCACCGGTGTACCACTCATCCGTCGCTTTGGTCGCTTACATCCGTCCAGTAATCGTGCCCCCGCCCTAGCCTAGTCCTCTAGGGTTGTGAATGATACCCAACTGGGATTACTGTTGGAACAGACCACGTTGCTAGGGTTTTCTAAGAGGGTTAAGTGTGGTTTAACCCCTCACTAATCATGGATTAAATTAGTTAAGTGTAACCAACAGTTCACCACTTAACCCCATTTAATCCCTTGCACTCCCCAAAATTGGTTAAGTATTAGTGGGCCATGACTTAACCTTAATCATGAGGCATTAATTAATTTAATGCACCCAACCTCTCACATTAGACCTTGTTGTGGTTACTAGTTAGGCCGGGCGGGTCCGGGTAGGTTTACACCACAACTTAGTCTAACCTCGGGTTTCACGTGCCACATGACCAACTACTCACATTGGGTCCTATTGCTTGTAGCCACTAGTTAAGCCGGTTGGTTCCGGGTAGGTTTATGCTACAAGCTCAACCCAACCTCGAGTTGGCCACCTTTATGTTTTCTAAGTGTCATGTCCACTTTATTTTCAAAACATCATTACAAGTTTAACAAATACTTGGGTAGACCTAACTTAATAGGTAAATTCCCAAGGGGTAGACCTAACTTAATAGGTAAATTCCCAATCTTATATTTTCATGTATTTTAAGTTTCACCCAAACCCCCCCCAACGTCATTCTTTCGCTTACATATTCGTTATAACGCATAAAGGATAGAGAGAGGGAACTTGACACAACATACATGATGAATCTTACATATCAAAATAAACATGCATAACATGTTGGACTTGCATAACTTAGCATAGTGAACTTGCATACACATGCATAACTTGTCAAACTTGCAAATCATGGCATAGTGAACTTGCATAAACATGCATAACTTGTCAAACTTGCAAATCATGGCATAGTGAACTTGCATAAACATGCATAACTTGTTAAACTTGCAAATCATAGCATAGTGAACTTGCATAAACATGCATAACTTGTTAAACTTGCAAATCATAGCATAGTGAACTTGCATAAACATGCATAACTTATTAAACATGCATAACATAGCATAGTGAACTTGCATAAACATGCATAACTTATTAAACATGCATAACATAGCATAGTGAACTCGCATAAGCATGCATAACTTATTAAACATGCATAAATCTCACTTTCATCACATATTAACTTTAGAGTTTCTAAAATGAAGGTAAGAGGGCTTACAAATATTATGAAGACACAAATCCACTAATAAAGATTGAGAAACCCTTTATGCAAGCATATAAAAACCCAAAACAAAGCTCCAATTAACAAAAATCCCAAAAACTCTAGCTTAGCAAATAAAACTTGCAACTTGATGATGTATGCAAGCTAATGATCATTCATACAACTTAGAAATGCTTGTATGAACATCATAACCTTCATAGGAATTATTAATGAAGAGATTGGAGGCTAGGGTTTTTAGGTGGAGGCCATTTGAGAAATCAATTTGACATAGTTTGGTTGCTAGATTGAATAATGAGTGATTTAGGGTAGGTTAGGGTCTTATTTATAGAAGATTAGAGTGATATTAGCCTTAGGATTAACCATATATTGTATTTGGTCCATCAGATCTCGGAACTCTCTAGAACCAAGCCACCCAATCAAGCCCAAATCAGAAATGGTGCACCAGGCTAAACTGCCCGGGCACCCCCTGTCGACAGGGCTGTCGACAGGGCTGTCGACACCCTGGGGGCCCTATCGACAGTGCTGTCGACATGCGTGTCCTGGCGGGAATTTTTCCCGCCTGCGCCAGTTTGCCCTAACCCTTGTTTTTAAATTAATTTTAAATCTGTTTTTACTTAGGAATTTTCTGAAAATTTCAATGGGCCTTAACTGGGTCATACGGACTCCGATTTTCGAAAACTCGGACTCTATTTCGCGTATTTTTCCGAGACGAACGCAATGGCATAGCCCGTTTCCCTTGATTCAGATTTTTAAATTAAATTCTGCCTCGATTTGTGTTATAACAGGTTATTGAAAATACGGGTTGTTACATTCTCCCCTCCTTAAAGGATTTCGTCCCCGAAATCTTCAAGTTAGGAAGAACGTATCCTACCATCCAATCATCCATCTACTCAAAGCATCATCCACGAGCAATCATTGTCCTTAAAAGATTCTAAATGCTGTATGAACATATGCAAAAGTGTGTGTATATGTACTTATCTAATGCAAAGATCAATGCAAAATATGTTAGTGAAATGTATCCATATGTATGCAAATCCCTAACATAATGTATAATATCTACATGTGTGCACATAACATACACCCATATGCAACATCCATGTGATAACACACAATTTCCATCCATGAGTAAGCATAAACACTCATGCATATGCAATATGAGGAATGTGCGAGCCGATCTAGTGCCTAATCGTGTATAATGCATCCACGAGCAACCACTTGCAAACACTTGCAACCACTTGCAACCATCAAGCATAACATGTTTCAAACACATGTTTCATCCAAAGGGTTTCTACCTAAGGTTCTCATGACAAGATTAACACGATAAACTAGATAAATATGGGTAGCAAAGAGAAAGATATGCTAACAAAAGGAAAGAGATTGAGAGTATACCCTCAAAAAGAAATGGATAAAGCCCACGCATCTTCTCCTCGGTTTCCCAAGTTGCGTCTTCTTCGGCTTCACCCCATTGAACCTTCACCAACTTGACCTCTCGATTCCTTAGCTTCTTGGTCTCTGTCCCCAAGATACGAATCGGAGCTCTCCTCAAGGTAGCTTCTTTCTCCACTTCCACATCTTCCAAAACACTTGGCTCCACAATCTCTGCTGATTTATGCAAACACTTCCGGAGATGCGAGACATGAAAAACATTGTGTACTCCGGCAAGCTTCTCGAGCAACTTCACTCTATAAGCCATCTGCCCGATCCTCTCAACAATGGGGAATGGTCCAACAAATCTCGGGGCTAACTTCCCAACGGCTCCAAATCGGACCACATTCCGCAAAGGAGAAACCTTCACGAAAACCATATCCCCTACATCAAACTCCAAATCAGATCTTCGCTTATCAGCATAGGATTTCTGTCGGTCTTGGGCCGCCTTCATCCGTCTTCTAATCAACTCGATCTTCTCGGATGTATCTCTAATCATATCAGGCCCAAGTATGAGCTTATCTGTGGCCTCCCACCAACATGTAGGTGTCTTGCACGGCCTCCCATATAGAGCTTCAAATGGTGCCATCCCTATGGTTGCCTGATAACTGTTATTATATGCAAACTCAACAAGTGGAAGATGGTCTTCCCAAGTACCACCAAAGTCCAGAATACAAAGCCTCAACAGATCCTCGAGTACTCTATTCACCCTTTCGGTTTGACCGTCCGTCTGTGGGTGATAAGCAGTACTCAGATTCAACCTCGTGCCCAAGGCCTCCTGCAAGCTATTCCAGAACTGACTTGTAAAGATTGGGTCGCGGTCACTGACAATACTAGAGGGGATTCCATGAAGTCTCACAATCTCACGAAGATATACAGACGCTAGCCAAGACGCTGTCCTCTTGCTCTTCACCGGAATAAAATGAGCACTCTTCGTAAGTCTGTCCACAATAACCCAAATGCTCGTATTCCCTTTTCTTGACCTTGGAAGCCCATCAATAAAGTCCATGGAGATACTCTCCCACTTCCAAAGTGGAACGTCCAGAGGATGCAATAGCCCACCGGGCTTCTTTGACTCGGCCTTAACTTGCTGGCAAATGATACATCTAGAGACAAACTCCGCCACATCCTTCTTCATCCCAGGCCAAAAGAAAATACGCCTCATATCTTGGTACATCTTATCCCCGCCTGGATGTATGGTCAACTTAGAGCGATGAGCTTCCTCCAGAACTTTTCTTACTAAATCTTCTATCATGGGGACACATAACCTTCCATCTCTCCTCAGCCAACCCTTGTCATCAATCGAATATCGAGCGAGATGACTAGACGTCTCTCCTCGAATCAGCTTATCCATAATCTCAACTATCTGAGGGTCTTCCTTCTGCGAAGCCCCAACTTGATCCAGAAGGGTAGGCCTGAGCTCAAGAGATGCTAAAGAACCAGTCATCGACTCAACTGCCAAAGAGAAATCAAAGGTTGCCAGGAACTCTAAATTCTTCATCTCAACAAATAGAGGACTTAGTGTCAACCTTTTTCTGCTCAACGCATCCGCTACAACATTCCCCTTGCCAGGGGTATAGGCTATATCAAAATCGTAGGAAGCCAAGAATTCCATCCACCTCTGCTGCCTCAAGTTCAGATCCTTCTGCGAAAAGAGATACTTCAAAGACTTATGATCAGTATATAGCTCAAATCTCTCCCCCAGAAGATAATGACGCCAAGCCTTGAGTGCATATACTATCGCTGCCAGCTCTAGATCATGAGTGGGATAATTCTTCTCATGCACCTTAAGTTGCCTACCACCAAAACATATAGCTCTGCCTTCTTGCATCAGAACGGCGCCCAATCCCGTGCCACAAGCATCAGTGTACACGGTAAACATCTTACCACCATCGGGTAAAGCTAGAACTGGTGCTGAGGTAAGGGCTCTCTTTAGTCTCTGAAAAGCAAGCTCACAATCCATATCCCAAGCAAAAACTAAGTTCTTCTTTGTCAACTTAGTAAGAGGAGCGGATATCTTCGCGAAGTCCTTGATGAACTTCCGGTAAAACCCTGCAAGACCTAGAAAACTTCTCACTTCGGTTGCATTCCTTGGAGTCTTCCAATCCTGAACTGCAACCACCTTAGCGGGATCCACCGCTAAGCCTTGCTTGGATACGATATGCCCAAGGAATCTAACTTCCCTTCTCCAAAAGTGACACTTGGAGAACTTGGCCTTTAACTGATGCGCTCTAAGCGTATCCATCACCTCTACAAGATGCCTCGCGTGCTCTTCTTCATCCTTGGAGAAGATCAGAATATCATCCACAAAGACCACGACAAACTTGTTCAAGAACTCTCGAAAAACCCTACTCATCAAGTCCACGAAATACGCGGGTGCATTCATCAAACCAAACGGCATAACAAGCCATTCAAAGAATCCATCTGGAGTTCTAAATGCAGTCTTGTCTATACTATCTTCAGCCACTCTGAGCTGATGAAATCCAGTAGCAAGATCAAGCTGAGAGAAAACAGAAGCACCGACAAGCTGGTCAAAGAGATCATCGATCCTCGGTAACGGGTGTATGTTCTTCTTAGTCAGCTTATTCAACTCTCTATAGTCCACACAAAGTCGAAGAGAACCATCTGCCTTAGTAGCAAACACCACAGGCGCTCCCCATTCGGATATACTTCGTCTGATGAAGTTCTTCTCAAGCAACTCCCTTACTTGCTTGCTGAGCTCCCGTCTCTTACGCGGAGCCATGTGCCGAACGGGCAAAGAAACAGGCTTAGCATTATCCACCAGATAAATGCGAAAATCAATCTCTCGTTTAGGGGGAAACCCCTTAACTTCTTCGATAACATCTGGATAATCTCGGACCACCCTTACAGACTGAAGGGCTTCCTCTGACGAGTCGAGAGATTCAAGATAGCACAACATGACGGGATCCTTCGGATTGCATGAAATCTCTAGGGTGTTGCCAAGGCGAGTCACAAGCCTCACAACCCTATGCTCACAATCAAGAATGGCTCCATATCTGGACAGCCAATCCATGCCCAATATCAATCCGTATCCCCTGAAACCAAGAACATACGCACTACACAAGAACTCTACACTGAGTATAGAGATCCTTAGATCCTCACATATCATAGATAAATGAGCAGAACCCCCAATGGGATTCGAAACACAAACGGGATCATCCACTAAGCTAGTACTAAGGTGCAAACTATCGACAAGATTAGATGAAATAAAGCTATGTGATGCACCAGAATCAAACAAGGTACGAACTGGAAGATCGGAAATATAAACAAGGTTCTCGACAGAAACACTACCTCGATCGGGAACTGTAGCGGTATTGAGAGCATGAACTTGCCCTCCTGAAGGTCCAGCCTGCCCCTTCTTCTTCAGACATTCCTTGCTGAAGTGTCCAGTCTCACCACAGGAAAAACATCCACCACTAAGCTTCCTTTTCTTCTTCCTACAATCCTTAGCAAAGTGTCCAGGCGCACCACAGTAATTGCACTTTCCCTTGCCTTTGTTGTTGTTCCCCTTCTTGTTCTTGCTCTGATTCCCCTGACTGCTTTGACCACCTTGATTGCCTTTACCTTGAGAATCAGTCTTCTTTGCTTGAGTATCACTCGACTTAACCTCTTTCTTTCCATCACCCTGAAGTAGAGCCATATCGACCAAACTCTCGAAAGTAGCTCCATGCGGAATATGTGACATCGCCAAGCCCTGCAGCGGCTCATTCAACCCTCTAGCGAATCGAAGAGCCTTCTTCTCAGGAGTGTTTACCATATCTAAACCAAAACGGGCCAGCTGATTAAACCTGTTCACATACTCCTTGACCGACATATCACCTTGCTTTAATGCAATGAACTTCTCCATCTGTAAATTCGCCTCAGCAGCAGATAGGAACTTGGCCACAAATCTAGTCCTCAAATCGGCCCAAGTCTCGACGGGCCTTGTCCCATTGGTGACCTCCCACCAATAGGCTGCTTCGTCCTTCAAAAGCCACACTGTCAATAAGATCTTCCTCTCGTCATCAATTCCAAAAATAGCAAACAAGTCCTCAGTATCTTTCAGCCAATTCCTAGCTTCAACAAAAAATTCCGTGCCTAGGAAATTCTTGCCTCCCATCGCCTTGAAGTCTTTACAAACCTTCGTGAACTCAACCTGAGGATGCTGAGGGGGAGGAGGAGGAAGAGGAGCCTCAGCAACTGGAGGGGGAGGAACAGGAACCACCGGAGGAGGGACATTAGGGTGAGGATTCTCAACTACAGGAGGAGGAGTGGGAGTAGGGTTTGCGGGGCCAGCTACTGCCCTAGCTTCTAGAAGCCTCCTATACCAGAGTGGTACGTTTACTCCATCCGGGATGGCAAGATTCTCAGCCATACTGAAACGAAAGATAAGATAAGATTAGGTCAAGGGAACGAAGGATAACGCTAATGGCTTTTTGGGGAATAGCCTTTTAAAATTCTAGACTTTTCTTTGGAAAATACTTTATACTTGTTTTGAAAATAGTTTTTCAAAAGTCTTTTAAAAACTTTTTGTTCTTTCTTGTGAACCATATGCTCTGATACCAAATTTGTAACACCCCACCTCCGCTAGGGTCACTCTTTCGGGGGCACTAGCTTCTGGGGGGCGTTAGAACTGGGTAAGCATGCATAATGATATATCAAGGCAGAACAAGAACATAAATACATATGTAAAACAGAGTAAACAACGGAATATCTCAAACCATCTCAAAATAAGTTTAGTACATCATAAAGTCAACTGCCAAAATAAACATGTCTAGTACATCATAAACAGAAATACTGAAATATATAGCGCTATCCCCAAAATGAAAATGATAAACCATAGCGAGCTCAATGTCCAGGCATACATGAACTATCCAGCAAACAAGCAAGCGATCCAAGCTAAGCACCACTATTCCCTCCCTGAGAACCTGGGGGGGGGGGGGAAACGGAAGAAAAGAAGCGAAAGAAAACAGGTCAGTCAAAAAGACTGGTAAGCCCTACTACGATCAGTCTATAAACTAATAAAGCTAACATCATGATGGAAACTGAGATGAACATACTGGCAATAGATAAAGGTGTCATCACATAAAGAAGATTAAGCTTTGCACCACAGTGTACTAGCAAACTAACATAACAGGTATTGATCCCTCAGCCCAAAACTTTGGCCCAATAACATGAAGTGACCTTAATACAAGGTCCAGCCCAACGGTCTAGTCGATCGGCTCCCTACAAACCTAACACGTTAAGTGTTGGTGCCCATACGGCCCACTTATGGTTGTAGTCAGACTGTGCTGGGTCCACCTTCGGGTGTATCAAGCCCTTGGGTGTCAACCCCAGACACTTAAGCAATAATGCACAGTCTAAACCTACTGGTACCCGTGCCTCGAGTTTGTCCAACACCGGACTACGTGCACGTCCGTAGCCCGCCTGGACCCGCACCGGTGTACCACTCATCCGTCGCTTTGGTCGCTTACATCCGTCCAGTAATCGTGCCCCCGCCCTAGCCTAGTCCTCTAGGGTTGTGAATGATATCCAACTGGGATTACTGTTGGAACAGACCACGTTGCTAGGGTTTTCTAAGAGGGTTAAGTGTGGTTTAACCCCTCACTAATCATGGATTAAATTAGTTAAGTGTAACCAACAGTTCACCACTTAACCCCATTTAATCCCTTGCACTCCCCAAAATTGGTTAAGTATTAGTGGGCCATGACTTAACCTTAATCATGAGGCATTAATTAATTTAATGCACCCAACCTCTCACATTAGACCTTGTTGTGGTTACTAGTTAGGCCGGGCGGGTCCGGGTAGGTTTACACCACAACTTAGTCTAACCTCGGGTTTCACGTGCCACATGACCAACTACTCACATTGGGTCCTATTGCTTGTAGCCACTAGTTAAGCCGGTTGGTTCCGGGTAGGTTTATGCTACAAGCTCAACCCAACCTCGAGTTGGCCACCTTTATGTTTTCTAAGTGTCATGTCCACTTTATTTTCAAAACATCATTACAAGTTTAACAAATACTTGGGTAGACCTAACTTAATAGGTAAATTCCCAAGGGGTAGACCTAACTTAATAGGTAAATTCCCAATCTTATATTTTCATGTATTTTAAGTTTCACCCAAACCCCCCCCCCCCCAACGTCATTCTATCGCTTACATATTCGTTATAACGCATAAAGGATAGAGAGAGGGAACTTGACACAACATACATGATGAATCTTACATATCAAAATAAACATGCATAACATGTTGGACTTGCATAACTTAGCATAGTGAACTTGCATACACATGCATAACTTGTCAAACTTGCAAATCATGGCATAGTGAACTTGCATAAACATGCATAACTTGTCAAACTTGCAAATCATGGCATAGTGAACTTGCATAAACATGCATAACTTGTTAAACTTGCAAATCATAGCATAGTGAACTTGCATAAACATGCATAACTTGTTAAACTTGCAAATCATAGCATAGTGAACTTGCATAAACATGCATAACTTATTAAACATGCATAACATAGCATAGTGAACTTGCATAAACATACATAACTTATTAAACATGCATAACATAGCATAGTGAACTCGCATAAGCATGCATAACTTATTAAACATGCATAAATCCCACTTTCATCACATATTAACTTTAGAGTTTCTAAAATGAAGGTAAGAGGGCTTACAAATATTATGAAGACACAAATCCACTAATAAAGATTGAGAAACCCTTTATGCAAGCATATAAAAACCCAAAACAAAGCTCCAATTAACAAAATTCCCAAAAACTCTAGCTTAGCAAATAAAACATGCAACTTGATGATGTATGCAAGCTAATGATCATTCATACAACTTAGAAATGCTTGTATGAACATCATAACCTTCATAGGAATTATTAATGAAGAGATTGGAGGCTAGGGTTTTTAGGTGGAGGCCATTTGAGAAATCAATTTGACATAGTTTGGTTGCTAGATTGAATAATGAGTGATTTAGGGTAGGTTAGGGTCTTATTTATAGAAGATTAGAGTGATATTAGCCTTAGGATTAACCCTATATTGTATTTGGTCCATCAGATCTCGGAACTCTCTAGAACCAAGCCACCCAATCAAGCCCAAATCAGAAATGGTGCACCAGGCTAAACTACCCGGGCACCCCCTGTCGACAGGGCTGTCGACACCCTGGGGGCCCTGTCGACAGTGCTGTCGACATGCGTGTCCTGGCGGGGATTTTTCCCGCCTGCGCCAGTTTGCCCTAACCCTTGTTTTTAAATTAATTTTAAATCTGTTTTTACTTAGGAATTTTCTGAAAACTTCAATGGGCCTTAACTGGGTCATACGGACTCCGATTTTCGAAAACTCGGACTCTATTTCGCGTATTTTTCCGAGACGAACGCAATGGCATAGCCCGTTTCCCTTGATTCAGATTTTTAAATTAAATTCTGCCTCGATTTGTGTTATAACAGGTTATTGAAAATACGGGTTGTTACAACTTTTATGCATTATATATATACATTCATCGACTATCCTGTTGTGATTATGGAATACAAGATGATTCAAAACCTGAAAAGGTTGAAGACAGTTTAAACATAAGAAAAAGCACAACGGCTATTTGTGCGACAAGACATAAAAGAATGAGAAAACGACATTCTTAACTCTAACTCTCCAGAGAGAGAGAGAGAGAGAGTATAAAAGCGTCTCCGACTGAGCGCTGAGAAAGAGATTCTTCCCCGCTGAAGGATCGGAGGGTGAGAAAACGACATTCTTAACTCTAACTCTCCAGAGAGAGAGAGAGAGAGAGTATAAAAGCGTCTCCGACTGAGCGCTGAGAAAGAGATCCTTCCCCGCTGAAGGATCGGGGAGTGAATAGATTGCTGAGCTCGAACTCTAACTCTCCAGAGAGAGAGAGAGAGAGTATAAAAGGACGGGAAGACGACGTCCTCTGAGGCATGAAGGTGCACCCAGACAAGGGACCGCCTCAGTAAGAACTCTAACCTGAATATAAGACAGGAGAGTATAAAAGAAATGCCAGAAAAGACGACAGGCACTAACGACACAGAAAATGCTATCCCGTCAGAAAATCGGGAGCATTCAGATTGCTTGATTAAGCCTTAAATAATTTGTGAGAATTGACTGGGGGCATATATGTATACACATATTTCCTCCCTCCGTAACTTCATTTCATAACTATAGTATGACAGGCATTTTTACATAAGTGCAGAACTACTGACAAACAGACATTGCAGAAAATGAATTATTTTTTATTTACGAATGAATGAATTTGTACAGGAAAATAGCTAAAAAAGAAGGTGCAAGAGCCACTCTTGTAGCAACAATTGTTGGTTCACTAAATGCTAAAACGACACAAGGCAACCCACTATTTAGATTTCGAGTGAGCCTTGGACTTCTTGGCGGCTTTCTCCGCATCCTTTTCCTCTTTCTCGGCCTCTGTCAAGATTCGTTTCGATTTCTTCTTTCCTGAAGATGCTATGCTGGAACCGGTTGACTTCTTCCCGGAGGGCGGAGCGCTAGAATCAAGAGAAGATTTTTTAGCGAGTTCCTCTGTAATAGATCTAGTTGAGAGCTTAAAAACTAACCTTGATCCCGCATCCACAACTGCGAGAGGCTTGAGGGCTTCAGGGTCTAGTTCTTCGGCTTTTAATTGCAAGCGTTTATCTTGATCAGCTTTCATTGCAGCCAAAGTAACATCATCAGCATTTTTCGACTCCCCGACTATTGCCACCTCTGGATCCTCCTCATGTCCTCCCTCGCCGCCATCGTCCTTTAAGGATGCTATCATTTCTTCATCATGGGGAGTTTCAGCCTTAGAAGGTTCGCTTCCTCCTCCCAAATCTATAGGAGCTGCCTTGTCCTTCCCTTCTTTTGCCTTCTCCGAAGGTTCTGCCCCAGATGCGGCTCCCTGAGTCACCTCTGTCTTTCCGAATGGCTCAACACCTACAGAGTGAGAAGCAACAGTTATCAACTTAGGAGAAAATAATAGGTTTTTCATCGATTGCTCAATCACGTGGCGAAAGGTAGAAATAGCCTTGACGAATTGAGGAGAAAAGGTAGGGATACCTTCTGAAGACTTCTCGGCAGGGGTAACTACTGTCTCTGATGCCGTTTCAGGAATAGGGGATAACAGAGTTGTTCGGGGGATTCCCGGATTTTCAGGGTCATACCCCTCTACTTCCGAAGTTGTGGCGGCAGTAGAAGAGGAACCAGCTTCGAGAACATTCTTCTGTTTAGTCCTCCGCCTCTCTTCCTCCATAGCATCAGCAATGAGGCGGCGCCCTTCAGCTAGGCGTTCCGGCTCATCATCCCTCAAGTATTTCTCCATTAGCTTATCTTCATCGATGGAATCGACCTTGAGCTCCTCTTTTTCCCACTCGACGATCTGATTCCATACTTGAACTAGAGTGGATGGGTAATCCTCGATCCAAGAAATGTTTCGGCGACGGATGATATGTGCGAAGAATTTAATCATTAATTCGCCGAAACCCTGAATTTCTGCCTCCGCCTCTGACGGTTGTTGGCGGGCCTCCTCCGCAGATTTGGTAGCACACTCAACGTTGCCCTCCGCCAGGGCAGCTCTGTTCTCTGCCTCCAGTAGCTTTGAAGCCAAGTCAACATTTTTCTTTTCTAGCTCAGCATTCCTCTTTGTTAACTCGGCATTTTTCCGTTCGAGGTCAGTGTAAGCAAGGCGCGTCTTAGCAGCTTCTGACTTAGCATCATCAGCTTGCTTTTTTAACTTAGAACGCTCTTGAGTGTGAGATTCAAGCAAGTCATGATAACGTTTTTGCATATCCTCAAATTGTTGTTTGAAGTTGGTAGCGTCCCTCTGAGCAATAGCAAGCTGGGCCTGTGTGTCCTCCAAATCTTTACCTAGGTTC
Source organism: Allium sativum (assembly GCA_030737875.1). NCBI lineage: Eukaryota > Viridiplantae > Streptophyta > Magnoliopsida > Asparagales > Amaryllidaceae > Allium > Allium sativum. The sequence continues at coordinate 751,518,229 of CM060922.1, forward strand.
TTTAAGGCCTTCGCATCTTCTTCCGCGGTTTTTTGCATTGAATCAGCATTCGTGATTAGAGTACGGATAATTCTGGAAAGATTGCGTGAATATTTAAACATCTCAGAATACTGTTTTTCAACCGCGTCTATCTTTGCTTTGGCCTCGTCTGCCCACCTGGAAGAAATAGGTTCGAGGGCAGGTAAAAAAGTCAAAGTCTCGAAGTAATGTTCGGGAAATTGCTCCTCCAAATATGCCCACTTGATTGCAGTTTCCGCATCTAGTGGTGGAGGAGCGGGGATCGTCAATTCAGTGTCCCTGTATGTGGAGGATTCAATAGTTTCTTTGTTTGTCCTAGGTCGTTTAGTAGCAGGGACCTTGCGTTTACTTCGAGACTCAGTATCTTTTGGAGGACTTCTCTCTCTGCTACGCTTTTCGTGGGAAGAGGTGGAGTCTTTCGATTGTGGCCTATCCTCTTCCCTACGACTTTGATAACCTTTATATTTCTCTTGGTCCGACCGAACGGGAGAGCGAGAACGTGAGGGTCGAGGGCGATAGGGTTCATAAGGCCTTCTCTCCTCCGTACCGCGATCATCACGGCGATCATACTCGATATCTTGAGGTGGATTAGACATGCTGCGGCGGAGCTTCCTGATATCATAGTAAGATCGGGACATCGTGCCTGCACAATAAGACAAATGAAATTCAGAATCAATAGTTTCACAGAGAGAGAGGTGCAATGAATGCTAATGCTATTGTGTAAAGCATGTCCTAAGTGGTGTGTTCCCCCCAACCAACCCGAGTCTGAAGCTAGACTAGTACGGGCAGGCTCTTTGGCCTTAGCAGGAGTAGTCTCTTCAGAAGAGGTGAAGACTAAGGGATCCTTCCTAAAATCCTCTGAAGTGTATATAGTTTCAGGTAAGTGGAGATCCCCCAAACCCTGAAATAATGGGTCATCAGTACTGGGGACATCTCCCTCGGAAGCATTAAGTGGCGATTCTTTGGAGGATGTTGACTTTTCCAGAGAAGTAGCCTCCTCAGGGGCAGTATACCCTTCGCGATGCTTTTCGGCCAAGTTAGCCAATTCGTCATCTTGAGTAGAAGATGGAGAAGGTGAAGTTTGAAGAGGCACTGCAGGAGCTCCCAAACCTTCTCCTGTCTCTGGGACTACATCCACTGGAGGAATATATACATATGGAGCCGTCCCATGACCAATACTACGAAAAACGGATAACGGCCCATGAAAGTGAAGATATTCGTCCTTAAGGACTTCATCGATAGTCAAGAATTTCTGGTCGCCATTAAGAAGTCGGTGCATCCGGCCAAAGAACACCTGATCTGATATTTGTTTTGGATTGTCGACTGCAAACAAAAAGAAAAACGAGTTAACACAATGACTCGGGTGTATAGAGCTCGGATTTAGAAAATCAGTGCTTTACTTGATTTCGTCCACCTCCTGGCACATCCAGGCTGTCGCTTCACATAGAACCATTCCAGTCTGGAATCTCCAGCTTTACTGCTGAATGGCGCTGAGATTATCTTCCTCTTAGGAATAGACTCAAAATAGCAGAAAGATGGAGTCTCTCGAGTCCGATGCTTGAAGTTGTAGAAGAAATGAACGTCATCGAAAGTGAGTTCTATGACTAGGATCTCATGATATGCTATATATAAAGTGTGTAAGTAGGCATAAGAATTGGGATGCAGCTGCATGGGGGCAATCCGCATTTGTCTTAGAAAATCTACGATGAAGGGAGAAAATGGAGGGATAGCACCGACCATGCACATCAACCGGGTGATTGCCATATATCCTTCCGGAGGATTGTTGGGACGATCAGATCTCAAAGGCACTAGAGTGTCCTTTTTCATTATCCCGTACTTTAAGCAAATTCGGATAAGTCGGTCGTTGTCGATTGTTGATTCAACGGAATCTGGAGGTGATTCCAATATGACAGTCGATTCAAATTCATCAGGGGCCCGGTCGTCACCAATCCCTCCTTCCTCCTCAAAACCTAGAGAAACTTCATTCTCTGAAGACACCTCGTCACTTTCACGATTTCCAACCCCGTAGTCTGAACCTTCGTTATTCCATTCTGGATCCGACGGAGAAGATATGTCCTCGAGAGTAATTTTGTTAGAGGTTTCCGGGGCTTCTTTCCTCTCAGCTAGTCTAGAAGAGCATCTGGGTCTCATGGTCATAAAACTATTGAAGAAACAATAGCACAAATTAGAGCAAATTAGCCCGTATCCCCCCGTACATGTGTGCAAACTAAAGTGTAAATGATGTATACGGAAAGTGCAAAGTAAATGTTTAAAAGTGCAACGAAAAAATTTGGCAAAATATAAAGAGTTGAAGTAGTTCTTGGTGTCCAGTTACGTTTGCAAGGCACTATCCTAACTGTCCGTTAGATTGAAGATTATGCCAAAAGTTGATTGGGCCAGTTAAATAAGTTCTTATGCATTATGGTGAACTGCTTTTCGGTTCGGTTCGGGCGCGCTTATGGGGATCGGATCGGGGATGCGGCCTCAACTTGGGCTCGGATAAACTGTGGAACTCAGAAATCAAAATCGGATCGGTTCGGAGGTAGAGTCTCCTAACGGTTCGGATCGGATCACATAGTCGTACTTCTCCTCCTTTTATCTTATGGTCTGACCCGATCCGGTTAGGCAAGCTCCCTTTCCCCCTTCCTTAAATACTTGCTCCGACCCGATCTGATCTCCTATATTTCTTTTCTTTTTTCTTTCTTTACTTGCCCCGACCCGGTCCGACCTCCTGAATTTCCTTCCTTCTTCCCTTGTTTTTTCACCTTCCATATCCCTCCGAACCGAACCAATTCCCTACTGTCTTCTTCTTCTCCTTCACCCTCTTTCTTCCCTAGCCAACGCCAAGGCCAGTTTCGTGCTAGTCACCCAAATCAAAGCCAAGCAATTATACGCTGGCGCACTCAACAACGGATTCTAATCCCCTCCGTTCCAACCTCGAGATGGCGACGAGTCTACTGGCGACGATGACGAAGGGGGGTCATGGTGGCGAGGTTGTCCAATTTTCATACTCAAATCATCCTAATCGTTTATGAATCCGAATCGAGAGCAATTAAAGAAGGAATTGTTTAAAGTTTTATAACCTACCGATGTAATTACTTCGAGAATTAAAGGGAATTTTGATGCTTCACGAATTAGGTTTTTTCTCGTTTTGCAGAACTTAGGGAGTAAAACAGTAAAAGTGAAAGAAGGAAGAAGGCAGTGTTTATATAGAAGAGAAGAGTGTCTATTCGTCTCCCCATTCGGATCGGCGGCCCAGTAGAAGAACCCCCGTTCGGATCGGATGGACAGTCCAGAAGCAAAGCTTGGCCCAATAGTCCAGTGAAAAATAGAAACGAGAAGGGGTCTGTTCGGATCGGAATCCGAACCGAATCGAGTTCTTTATCTCAGCAATGAATTAAATTGAAATTTGAAGAAAAAGATGAAAACACAAGGAAAATCAAAAGAAAAATCACCTCGAAGAGCGTTGTGCAGTGATAGTCAAAGCATGCTCCGTCTCCAACAGAAGCATCCTTTGAGGGGGCAAAATGTTAGCCCACTTTGTGAACTGGGCAACACAAAGTCAAGAGGTGAAATATTGAAGAACTTAAAAAACACTGAAGCGGGTCGGATCGGAGCAGTGTAGCGGTCCGGATCGGATAAAGTCTGCTGCTCGGATCGGTGAACTATTGTTGTTGGAATCAGAGAGGCACAGCTGTTCGGATCGGAGAGCAACCTACTTCCAGTTGGATCGGAGAGCCACCCAATTGCTACATAGATAGATCGGAATGGGGCAGAGCAGAGTAAAAAGAAGAGGGAATTGGTCCTAAGCTAATCCGGGTCGGGTCGGGTACTCCGATCCGAACCCCTTGTGCACACTCTTCCGATCCGAACCCATCTTCCACGTCACTCCCCTGCATAAGCGCCTGGTTATTCGGAGCGGCTATGACCAGTTCCTACTCACAACGTCCACTGCTCTGATGCGTTGTCAACATAGAAATCCATCCGAACCCGAGGCTGATGGGATGGATGACACGTGGCTCCGATCCGGATCGGGTTCTGAGCAAATTCTCACCTATAAATACCCTGTCTGGAGACAAAGAAAAGGATCTTTTTTTTCTGGCACTTTGAGAGTTCAACCACCTTCATAACCCGAATTCCAGCACTCCCGGAAAATCCAAATCTTCTTTCATTATTTGTTTTTTGTCAATTGAGTGAATGTAAGTGAGTTGTGAGAGAAATCAAGTGAATATTTCATTGTATTTGCAACTACATCATTGAAAATAGTGAAAGACAAGTGGACGTAGGCGTTTCTTCGCCGAACCACTATAAATCCTGTGTGTTTATTTTACTTTTGATCTCATTTCATTCTGTTTTTAATCAATTTGGGTGTTAGAACCACTTTTTGGTCTAACATACATATCCCTAGAGAGAAATACTTCAAGAAGTTATGCAGGGGCATCCTGTATTGTTGAATAAAGCACCTACCGTACATAGATTGGGTATACAGGCATTCCAACCCATTTTAGTGGAGGGGCGAGCTATTTGTTTACACCCGTTAATTTGTAAGGGGGGGACCAAATGGTTGTTCATGTACCTTTATCTTTGGAAGCTCAAGCGAAGGCATGCTTACTTATGTTTTCTCATATGAATTTTTTGTCTCCATCTATTGGGGATCCCATTTCTATACCAAGTCAAGATATGCTTATCAGACTCTATGTATTAACGATCGGAAATCAGTGGGCTATTTGCGAAAATAGGTATAATCCATATAATTGTGCGAACTACAAAAATAAAACAGATGATAATAATAAATATGAGTATACGAAAGAATTTTTTTTATATTTTGGCAATTCTTATGATGCACCTGGGGCTTATCAGCAGAAACAAATCAAATTAAATAGTCCCTTTTGGCTCTGGTGGTGACTAGATCAACACGTCATTGGCTCAAAAGAGGTTCCCATCGAAGTTCAATATTAATCTTTTGGTACTTATCATGAGTTTTATAGACACTATCTAATAGTAGGAAGTATTAAAAAGGAAATCCATTGTATATAAATTCGAACTGCTGTTGGTCATGTTTCTTTTATCGAGAAATAGAAGAAGCCATACAGGGGTTTTATCGAGCCTATTTATACGCTATCTAATATTTATACGCTATCTAAATAAATAAATTCGATTAGACGTCCTTCCTTGCTTGGTTAGTGGGGTTTATCCAATTTCATCGGTATTATAAGAATTTCTATGAAAATCAAGATTGAGGAAATGAAGTTTTCAAATCACTGACTCAAGTCCATTGTCGAATCCTACTCGGCGGAATATGGAGGTACTTATGGTAGAACAAGCCAAACTGGTCTTTCACAATAAAGTGATAGATGGAACTACCATGAAATGACTCATTGGCAGATTAATAGATCATTTCGGAATGACATATGCATCACATATCCTAGATCAAGTGAAGACGCTAGGTTTCTAACAAGCCACAACTACATCTATTTCATTAGGGATTGATGATCTTTTAACAATATTGTCTAAGGGATGGTTAGTCCAAGATGCTGAACAATAAAGTTTTATTTAGGAGAAACACCATCATTATGGGAATGTACACGCAGTAGAAAAATTATGTCACTCTATTGAGATATGGTATGCTACAAGTGAATATTTTAGATAAGAAATGAATCCTAATTTTCGGATGACTGAGCCATCTAATCCAGCTCATTTAATGTCCTTTTCAATAGCTTGGGAAAATGCATCTCAGGTACATCAATTAGTAAGTATGAGAGGATTAATATCAGATCCCCAAGGATAAATGATTGATTTACCCATTCAAAGAAATTTACGTGAAGGACTTTCTTTGACAGAATATATAATTTCTTGCTACGGATCTCAAAAAGGAGTTGTGGATACCGCTATACGAACATCAGATGCTGGATACCTCACGCGTAGACTTGTTGAAGTAGTTCAACACATTATTGTATGTAGAATATATTGTGGTACTACCCAAGGTATTTTCGTGATTCCTCGAAATGGGGTGACAAAAAAAAATTTGTCCAGACCCTAATTGGTCATGTATTAGCGGACGATATATATATATATATATATATATATATATATATATATATATATATATATGGGGATACGCTGCATTGCCACTCGAAATCAAGATATTGGGATTGGACTTGCCAATCGATGCATAACTTTTCGAGCACAACCAATATATATCCAAACCCCCTTTACTTGCGGGAATACATCTTGGATCTGTTAATTATGTTATGGTTGAAGTTCCACTCACGGCGTTCTGGTTGAATTGGGGGAAGCTATAGGTATTATTGCAGGGCAATCAATTGGGGAACCAGAGACTCAACTAACATTAAGAACTTTTCATATGGGTGGAGTATTCACGGGCAGTACTACTGAACATGTACGAGCTCCTTCTAATGGAAAATTAAAGTTCAACAAGTATTTGGTTCATCCCACACGTACCCGTCACGGGCATCCTGCTTTTCTTAGATTCATGGATGTTGAATCATATATGTGTGGATTGTAGTTCTTTCTACCACACTAGCTTCCGAAGGCCTGCGGCCATTTCTGAAAGCTTACCCCTACCTGTTATAGAACTCATGCTTTAGAGAAGTATAAGATTATATAAAGTTGACAAATAAAGCAGTTCATTAACAATTCACAGAAAAAATGAAATAACGAAAGCATTGGCTTCCCTCGCGCATCTTGCATCTATAATATTTTTGCCCTGGTGGATATATGCTTTGAAATCTGTACTTCAATATCATAACACCTATCTTTTTCTTATAGATATAACAAAGAATTATTGTACAACACAAGGAACATTTGTTTCCAAACCAAAGCATTAGAAAATACATAAGTATAGAATGAATAAGTGGAAAATGTGGTTAAGGAATCATTATCAATATAATTTATCTCAGACTAGGTGGTCTTATTTAGTACCAAAAAATGGCAAAATAGGGATAACTAATGTCCTATAATTCAAAAAAAAGACTCAACAAAATCGAATTTATATAAAAAAGAAAAAGACCAATTAATTCATTACATAAAAGAAAATTACTATGTAATTAATTCATTGATGAATCAAAAAGGAAAATTTAAAAAACACTTCGAATATGATATTTTATCATATAAATATATAAATTCTGAGGATAATAGATACTCATATATTTATGAATCAACGTTACAATTACAAGAAGTGGAAAACAAAAAAAATTCATCTAATTTCAATATACTAAAACCCGAACCATTTTATCGATTGATAAGGATAGTTATTAATAATTATCTAGAAAAAAGATTTCTCATTGATACAAACAAAAAAATGGATAGACTATTTTTAAATTATAAAATTCCCCATTTCTATTAGAAATATTATTGACATTGAGACCTGGGCCAATATGTCTATCAATACCAAGATTCATAACAATACTAAAAATCTAAATTATCAAAAAAAAAAAAATCCTTTTTTGATTGGATCGGAATGAATTAAGAATTTTTTTATCATATCATATCAAATCTGTAACCTTGGGTTTTCCCAGAATTTGTACTATTTTTAAAGCGTATAAAATAAAACCGTGGATCATACCTACCAAATTACTTATTTTTAATTTTCATTTTTATAATATTAAAAGTAAAAAGTTTGATTAAAAAAATGAATAACAAGATCAGGGAATCTTGTATTAGATTTACAAAAACAAAATGAAAAAGATGTTGAGACAAATTATACAGGAGAAAAAGATGTTGAGACAGATTATACAGGAGAAAAAGATGTTGCGACAGATTATAAAGGAGAAAAGACGTTGAGACAGATTATACAGGAGCAGACATTAAAAAGGTAGAAAAAAAAACAATCTAAGAGCAAGAAAGACATAGAACTCAATTTCTTCTTGAAAAAAATATTTTCTTTTCAATTTACTCAAGCAATAAGAGGTTTAATATTAATAACCCAAACATTTATTAGAAAATATGTTCATTCAATCTGAATCCTTCTGGTTCTAAGCTTTTACCTAGTAACCCTGCCAATATTTTCATAGATAGTTTTTATTCTTAATGAGATAGAAAGTCTTATATTAATTATAATATTTTTGAAACTATTCGCTGTACAACGAAAAATAATAATAATAAAGTGAACTAGAAAGATGTATCCCGAGTTTTTAGAAACTGTTTGAATCTTAGTTCAAACAGTTCCTAAAAACTCACACAAATTTTCGTTATATACGTTTTACTTATTCCGCATGGAATTTCTATAATTTAATTAGATTTTATGTGAATAATCATAACTATGTAGGCCTATTCCTAATAGATTGATCCCAAAATAGCATATCCAAATTATAAGAAATCCTATAGAAGCTACAAGTGCCGAATTTGTATCGTGTAAACTTCAATTTGTTCTAGTATGTGAACAAATTGCGAATATGGTCCAAGTAATAAATGCCTAAGTTTCCTTGTGGTCCCAATTCCAATAAGGGCCCCATGCTTCATTAGCCCATACCGCTCCAAAAAGAATACCTATGGTTAAAAAGGTAAACCATAAACTAATAACACGATAACTCCAATAATACAAATGCTGAATTAATTGATATTTATAATAATTTGGAAATGAAAGAAAAGAAGTGCTTTTAAAAACACTTCCTTTTTCATTCAAGTTTTAGATCTTCCCAAATAAAAATGACTTAATTAATATTAAAAAAATTGCTTCTAAAAAAAATATTGATATTTTTACGAAATGTAATGATTAAAAAAGCGACTGATAATAAAGAACCACATAAAAGAGCCGCATAGCTCAATAACATCATACTTACATGCATCATTAACCTCTGAGATTGTAGAGCAGGTACTTATATTGCTGATTTATGCATTTTACTTGAAAGACCAGATGTAGCGAAACTTTAGTAAAAATGGCACTTGGCGTGGTTATTGTGCTTAAATCATTTTTATGATTCCATAGCTTGGAAACCATATGAATGATGGAAAATTCCATAAAAGGAAGATCGACGATTCATATAAATTACTTAATGGAAAATGTCTCGTAGAAATACAACGAATAACTAATAATCATGTAAAAGAAGGAAAAAAAAGCTAACATTCTTTTTTCCAACGAATGGCGTTATTCGATGATTTCGTGAACTGATAGAATCATCAAATTACTCACAATTGAAACGATCGAAAAATAGTGATGACTTAATATATGTTCTAAATTCGCAAATATCTTACATAAAAAGGGTCTCATTACAGAATTGAAATCAGAAATTAAATACATTATAAGGTCCATTGTATCTCTTTTAGAGTATGCCGCCACTCGGACTCGAACCGAGATGCTCTAGCGTTGCTTCCTAAGAGCAACGTGTCTACCAATTTCACCATAGCGTCTTACTTGAAATAATAATAGTCAATTCATATTGAATCGTCCAGATGTAGATTCTAGAATCCCATGTAGTTATCCTTTAGGAAATGGATGAATAAGGGTTCTTTTAAACTCTTTTGTTTTATTTAAACTAAAGTATTCTTTTCATTTTTAGTGACATTTAAAAAAATTAGAAAGATCTTTTTTATAAAAAATAAATATAAAATAAATAAATAGGATGATTTTATACATATCAAAATATGATTACTAAATTTAATAAATTAAATTAGAAATTTAAAGACTTATTTTCTAAAAATCTTGTTTTTAAACTACCTTTAATGTATTTTTTGTAATTTAATTAATTATTCTAATTATATAGTATATATATAGAATATATATATATATATATATTTGTTGTTTTTTATGTACATAATTTAAATATAGAATAATAATTAGTTAACAGAACAAATTTCATTTGATCTTGAGATAGACATATAATAAAACAGTTTTAATATTCATTATAATTAAATTTAATTTCCTTTCCCAGTAGAAGTAGAAATTTTTTTCCATTAGGAAAAGAAATAAAATAATACATAATACTTAGAACCAAACAAGCAAATAACTAAGTTAATATTCGACATAAAATAGCTGCTAGTTTTAACTAACCTTGAGGAGTTAAATAAATACAAAAGTTAATGAAATTTTTTCATATTTTATATATAGAAAAGTTCTTAAAATCACGGAAAAAATATTCCAAGATTTTCTTATTTGTTTGCTGAAAAAAAACTTTTTGAATTTCCCATAGAAACTGACTTTGCTAAAGGAAAGGCTTTTATTGCAACTAAATTTCCCTTTTTCTTCCAAATATTTCTTCGAATACATTTTTTTGATATAGAAGTATGTTTTTTTGGAACTGCCATAAAAAAGAATTCTTCCTTTTTATTGTTGTATGTGAAAGACATGCATTGATCAAAATGGACCCTTTTTTTTTTAGTTTTAGTCATTTGTTATATTATATTTAATTTCGTTGATAATCCTTTCTTTGTAACAATACAAATTGCTTATATATGCATGTGTGTTACATATATAACAAAATAGGAAAAAATGGAAGAAAAATTTAAAAAAGGATTTTATAATAGTTAATATGTAAACAAGATGTTCCGTTAGCTAAGAAAATGAACTTTCATTTTACGTTTTTTTTATTTTATTAGTTCTAGTTCTAGAATATAAGAAGTAAGGATTTTTATAAAATTTCTGATATTTTCTTATCTTGTTGAATTTCAATCCAATCGATTTCATAAAAAATATAAATTAGTTAATAAAAATAATTACTAGAAGAATTAGTTGATTTATTGATGCAAACTATATATCCACATCCATATTCTACTGACATCAGCATAGTTATTTTTGCTCACTTTTCTTACTTTTTCTTACTTTTTCTTTGCTTATATAGTATTTGATATGGTTATATATTACTGGTACAATTCTAGTCTAGTGGCAATTTTTTTAATATCATATCTCTTTTTTTTTACTTCAAAAATGAATAATATTTTAGTTGAAAAATTACTTTGTACCGAGCTATTTGGACAAAGCGTTTTAGCAACAATTTATAACTTTTTCAAATTTTTTAAATTAAATATCTGAAAAAATAAGAAAAATATAAAATTAAGAAAATTTAAGGTTATATATATATATATATATTTTCATTTTTTTATTGTTTTATTCAAAAACAATAAAAATTGGTGAATCGAAAATATTTATAACGAAAAAACAAAAATTTGTGTTTTTTATTATGGAACATACTATAAATATGCATGGATAATACCTTTTCTTCCATTTCCTATTACTATGTTAATAGGATTTGGAATTCTACTTATTCCTGCAGCAACAAAAAATATTCGACGTATGTGGGCTTTTCCGAGTGTTTTGATGCTAACTATAGTTATGGTATTTTCTATTAATCTTTTTATTTAGCGTATAAACAGAAATTTTATCTATCAATATCTATGGTCTTGGACTGTCAATATTGATTTTTCTTTAGAGTTCGGACACTTTATTGATCCCCTTACTTCTATTTTGCCAATATTAATTACTACTGTTGGAATCATGGTTTTTATTAATAGTGATAATTATATGTCTCATGATCGAGGATATTTGAGATTTTTTGCTTATATGAGTTTTTTCAATACTTCTGTGTTGTCATTAGTTACTAATTCGAATTTAATACAAATTTATATTTTTCGTGGACTTGTAGGAATATGTTCCTTTTTATTAAAAGGTTTTTGGTTCACACGACCAATTGCAGCAGCTGCTTATCAAAAAGCTTTTGTAACCAATCGTATAGGGGATTTTGGTTTATTATTAGGAATCTTAGGATTTTATTGGATGACAGGTAGTTTAGAATTTCGATATTTGTTCAAAATAGTTACTAAATTAATTCATAATAATGGAGTAAATTCTTTATTTATTACTATTTGTACTTCTTTTTATATTCCTCGGCGCTGTTGCTAAATCTGCACAATTTCCCCTTCACATATGTTAACTGATGTTATGGAAGGACCCACTCCTATTTTGGCTCTTATACATGCTGCTACTATGGTAGCAACAGAAATTTTTCTTGTAGCTCGTTTGCTTCCTCTTTTCATAGTCATACCTTAGATAATGAATCTTATTTCCTTAATAAGTATAATAATCATATTATTAGGAGCTACTTTGGCTTTTGCTCAAAGAGATATTAAAAGAAGTATAGCTTATTCTACTATGTCTCAATTGGGTTATATTATATTAGCTCTGGGTATAGGTTCTTATACGGCTGCTTTATTCCATTTGATCACTCATGCATATTCGAAAGCTTAATTATTTTTAGGATCTGGATCCATTATTCATTCAATGGAATCCATTGTTGGATTTTCACCAGATAAAAGTCAAAATATGGTTCTTATAGGAGGGTTAACAAAATATATTCCAATTACAAAAATTACTTTTTTATTAGGTACACTTTCTCTCTATGGGTCGCCAATTTTCGCAATAATTGCTTCATTTACAGCAGGATTCATTGCATTTTACATGTTTCAAATGTGTTTACTTACCTTTGATGGACATTTGCGTATTCATTGTTAAAATTACTGTAGCGCTCAAAATAGTTCTTTCTATTCAATATCCTTATGGGGAAAAGAAGTACCCAAAGAAATAAAAACAATTACGGTTTTCAACAATGAATACTAAGGTTTCCTTTTTTTTCAAAAAATACATATCAAATTGAAAATGTTTTTTAAAACAGAGTACGACATTTTTGTACTTATTATATAAATAAATATACTTAACCTATCCTCACAAGTCGGACAGTACTATGTTTTTTCCTATGCTTATATTGGTATTATTTACTTTATTGATTGGATCAATCGGAATTGATTTTGGTGGACTAGATCCTGATTTATTGTCAAAGTGGTTAACTCCATCTACAAAAAATTTCCATCAAAATGAACCTTTGGATTTTTATGATTTTTTAAAAAATGCAGTTTTTTCAGTAAGTATGACCTTTATTGGATTATTTATAACATCCATTTTATATGGATCAGTTTATTCATCTTTACAGAATTTGAGTTTAGTTAATTCATTTGTGAAGAAGATCTGCATGATAATTTTATTCAGTCTAATAAAAAAATGATATATAACTGGTCGTACAATCATGGTTATATAGATATTTTTAATACTAAGATTTTCACTGGAAATGTAAGAAAATTAGTGAAACTAGTTCAATTTTTTTTATAGACATATAATTGATGTAATGATAAATGGGATTGGCGTTATTGGTTTATTTATAGGTGAAGGAATAAAATATATGGGAGGTGGGCAAATTTCATCTTATCTATTTTTATATTTTTCTTTAAATAAGGCATGCACAATGTTAAACAAACTCTAAAATATGTAGTTTTAAATCGGAAATTCGATTCAGTAGGAAGAGTTAGCCGATGCTTATTCGTCAGACAACGTCATTGCTTCTTCTCGGAGAAAAGAAGTTCATGACCTTTGGGCCTTCTACCTCCATGTGTCATTGCTCCATCAGGCTTTCGCCCGTTGTAGAAAATTCCCCACTACTGCCTCCCGTAGGAGTCTGGGTCGTGTCTTAGTCCCAGTGTGGCTGATCATCCTCTCGGACCAGCTACTGATCATCGCCTTGGTAAGCTATTGCCTCACCAACTAGCTAATCAGAAACGATCCCCTCCTCGGGCAACAACCCAGTGAACCGGGCGGGGCACTCGACGAAAGAGGGGCACACTGAGCAAGTACGAGAAATTGGCCCCGCTCCGCTTTCTTAAAAAAAAGCAAGGTAGCGTAGCTGTATACTTACTACTCTGAAAAAGGGCGGATTCAAAAGAAAGCGGATTCCTCCTTTTACTCCTCAGCCTACGGGGTATTAGTAGCCGTTTCCAGTTGTTCCCCTCCCAAGTGCAGGTTCGTACGCGTTACTCACCTGACCGCCACTAGAAACACCACTTCCCGTACGACTTGCATGTGTAAAGAATGCCGCTAGCATTCATCCTGAGTCAGGATCGAACTCTTCATGAGATTCATAGTTGCATTACTTATAGATTCCTTGTTCGTAGACAAAGCTGATTCGTAATTTCTTTCATTCCAAGCATAACTTAGATCCGTGCACTTCATATTAGCCTGGAATTCGCTCCCAACAATATAGCCATCCCTACCCTATCACGTCAATCCCACAAGCATCTTATCCATTCTCGTTCGATCAATGTGGGGAACAAGACAAAATAGAAAAACTCTTATTGGGTTTAGGGATAATCAGGCTCGAACTGATGACTTCCACCATGTCAAGGTGACACTCTACCACTGAGTTATATCCCTTCTCGACCCCATCGAGAAATAGAACTAACTAATCCTAAGGCAAACAGTCGAGAAATTCAATGCCACTATTCCTGAACAACTTGGAGCCGGGCCTTCTTTTCGCACTATTATGGACGGATTCCTTTTCTTAGGAACACATATAAGAAAAAGAATAATGTTGACAGCACCACTAACTACTTCTTTTCATTTATGAATTTCATAGTAATAGAAAATATAAGTCCTACCGAGACAGAATTTGTGACTTGCTGCCTTCTTGCCTAGCAGGCAATGATTTACCTCTATAGAAAGTCTGATTCATTCGGATTGACATGAAGGTCCAACTCCATTGCATTGCCAAAATCCATGTTGTATATTTGAAGCAGTTGATCCTTTGCTTCGCTCATGGTACTACCCTCTTCCCGTTGATCCACCTTTCTCCTTGGTCCACAGAGACAAGATGTAGGACTAGTGCCAACAGTTCATCACGAAGGAAGGGACCCACCGAGCCGAGATCACTAAATAATACTAAATATAATAGAAAAGAACTATCTTTTCTGTGTACTTTCATTGATTCCGTTGCTATCGCGGGGCATACGCAATCGATGGGATCATATAAATATCCCTTCAACACAACATGGGTCATCGAAAGGATCTCGGACGACTCACTAAAGCATGAAAGTCGCGATCTTTCAGAAAATGGATTCCTGTTTGAAAAATGCGTAACTGCATGGATAAGCTCACACTAACCCGTCAATTTTGGATCCAATTTGATATTTTCCTTGGGAGGTATTGAGAAGGAATTGGAATGTAATAATATCACTTCATACATAAGAAAAAGTTCTCTATTGATTCAATCCAAATGTTGTACCTATGGGATAGAGGAAGAGGAAGTAACCAAAAATTTCACATACTACTTTTTTTTGATCGAAAAATCAATATGATTTATTTCGTACCCCTCGCTCGATGAGAAAATGGGTCAGATTTTATGGGATCACCAAACCTTATGGAACTTAAGGAATGATGGAAGGAAATAAAAAGAAAAGAGAGGGAAAGAAAATCGAATGAAATAAAGAATAAAAAAGAAGTAGAAAATAGAAGAGCCCAGATTCCAAATGAACAAATTCAACTTGAAAAGGATCTTTCTGATTCTCGAAGAATAGGGGGCAAATGGATTGATCGAGAAAGATTTCTTATTCTTATTAGATTAGAATAAAAGATTAGATTAGAATATAAGATCGTTATTTGATCCGCATATGTTTGGTAAAAAGAAAAAATTTCTTCTTTGATCCTAAATGGAAAATGTTCAATTGGAACATGAAAACGTGAATGAATTGGTCTTAGTTACTCTTCGGGGCAGAGTGGAAGAAGGGAAGAGATTCTCAAATGAAGAAAAGGATCCAATTACTTCGAAAGAATTCAACGAAGAGTCGTATGAGGGGAAAATATCATGTACGGTTTTGTAGAGTGATTTGGCAGTCAACTTTTCCACTATCACACCCAAAAAAACCAAACTCTGCCTTACGTAAAGTTGCCAGAGTACGATCAACCTCTGGATTTGAAATCAATGCTTATATACCTGGTATTGGCCATAATTTATAAGAACATTCTATTGTATTAGTAAGAGGAGGAAGGGTTAAGGATTTACCTGGTGCAAGATATTACATTGTTCAAGGAACCCTAGGTGCTATCAGAGTAAAGGATCGCCAACAAGGGCATTCTAGTGCGTTGTAGATTCTTATCCAAGACTTGTATCATTTGATGATACCATGTGAATTGCTAGAAACATGTGAAGTGCATGACTAACCCAATAACGAAAGTTTCATAAGGGGACTCGAGCAGGCTACCATGAGATAAAAGATCTTCTTTCTAAAAGAGATTCAATTAGGAACTATTATATGTCCAAGGTCCAATATTGAAATCATTTCAAATATTTTCCCTTACTTTGCCAATGTCAACAAATAGTTCGAAATAACTCGACTTTTTCAGAATAGGTGCGAGTCAAATAGCAATGATCCGAAGCACTTCTTTTTACATTACACTATTTTGGAAACCCAAGGACTCAATTGTGTGGATATGTAAAATATAAGATTTCCAATCCTAGCAAGAAAAGGAGGGGAAAAAATACTCAATTTAAAGGGAGTAAACAGAATTCTATATTCGATCTCATA
>CM060922.1:752139602-752314602 GCA_030737875.1 Allium sativum
ATTTAAAACCATTTTTAAATATTTAAATCAAATGGAAAAAATCTAGGCCGTTACTCTTTACTTTGAAAATATCGTTATATTTTCACAAAATCTTCTTTTGATTCTTTTATTTTAGAAATATTATTTTATATTCTCAAACCTTTTTCATTTCCTTTAATTTGGGAATATTAATATATTTCCTCAAATACCTTTTATTTCTTTTATTTGTAATCTCATTATATATTCCCAAATCCTTCAAATAACATTGCATTATTATTTCCCATAATAAATAACTTTTAATATCTTTACCATTACAACTAATATTATCCTCAGATAATCCTAAAGTCGTTCAAGTTGGGGTATTTTAATTACTTCTCTGACCTTGATCAACAACGTTCTTATCCTAACATAGATATGAGTTGTAATTCAGAAACCAATATTCGTTTTAATATCAAACAAATTCCATTTAATTGTTTACCTAAAATCTAGTTTTATAAATCCTTCTTATCTTTTGAAAATTTCCTTTTTGAATATAAATATTATTTCTTAATTCATGGATTTAGTAAACGATTGCTAAACATCACCTTTTTAATTTCTAACTTCTTTAAATCAAATGTTTCATAACTTAGATTTTTATTACAAATCCTATTATTAACCCCTTTTCTAAAACGACCCAAACTCACCCTTATGGGAATGCTAGGATTTAGTTGAGAACACGACAATCAGAACACAATAGAAGAAAACTTCATTGCTGTTACAACAATTTACATCAGAGAACAAGAATATAACAAAGTATGAATAAATAATATACATTTGATAAATATAAGAGATTCAAATAAGCAATGGAAAATCAATACATAACACAACTATAAGAGATACACGGATACAGAGCATTCCGAATATAGCTCCAACTGTAAATCCAGGATCCTGTGAAAATATCTGTAAAAACCCAACTTCTAGCTACCCATGTGGAAAATAGGGGCACCCAAAGTTTAGGTTAAAACAATAAACTCTTGGACAGTCATGTGACTTATGTGAGAAACTAAAACAGTTATTAACTTGAATTTAAAGTTGGTTAATTCAAGGGACCACGCCGTATAACACAAAACAGGTTTCCTCCCAAGAATACCAGTGCATAAAACAAGTAGCGTAATGCTTTTTGGAAAAATGAAGCTATTATAAGACCCATGTCCCATCACATAAGGCAATGCAAGCCAAAGGATAGGGTTTTCCGATATAATAACCAAATATGCTTGGTATGTTTGAAACAAATCATTTGATATTACTATAAGTGTATAGTGTCAAATTCTCTTCAAATATAAATGTATCAATCATAGACGGAATAGTATCCCATGCCACTACGTCACCAAAGTAGTTCTGCAATTAAAATCGAAATGTCGTATTGGAAGTGGGATTTCCAACATGAACCAAGGCAAGGGATCGTCCTTACCGAATTCGAGACACTCTAGCCCGTGCACCAGAACCCAGACTCAGGTGGGCCCTAAGGAAAATGTAGGGTTGGTCCACACTAAGTGGGTTAATAATCCCTGAGCAATACATTTCTCCGCCCTATGAGGCGTAAGTCTGGTCAGTATGTCGACCATATCCATCCATTGGCCCCGTAGTGACCGATATATCTGAGGTACCTTGCTTTCCATCATCCACATAAGTAAAAATGTCTGGGGTCCATACCATGACAACACTCCTAGGTAGAAAGAAACGCATGTCCTCCCTGCTGTCCTTCATCCCGTTTCTGGTTCATACCGGGGTGTGAAGCTCGCGAATTAATACTACACAAAGCTATGCTATTTAAAGCCGTGCTTTGATCATCAACCACAAGACTCTGCTTTTCAATAGAAGCCTTGATCATTTGCATCTCAGCATGCCACATAGGCAATTCACGCCATGCGATTGATGTCTATCGATATATAACCTCTGAGCTTATACGTCTCAGAGAATGGTGTTAAGCAAGAGAATAAATTCTCCGCCACCATACAGAAATATATTTAATAGAAATCAATCACACAGAATAAAATCCAATGTCAGACACACATCCATTTACAAGTTCGTTCTGGGTCTGAATGAAACCGGAGGCACCTTATTCCTCATCCCATATGTCCAATACAGGAGAGAGTTCCTTGCATATTTGGTCGATCTCCAAGTACGTCTGGACAATCACCACTTATTACCTTGTCTTGGGTGTATAGCCCAACCAAGACATCAGTAATCATCCAAACGATGTGAAGACCTCTGGTCTTCAACCACCGTCTTCATCGTCAACTTATCGTCGAATCAGTTATTCAAAATGGGTATAAACCCGGCCTTTCCGAATAACCCACGTATATTATAATCAAATGATATAAGCACACAACATACGCCTCATTCCAATTCGGAATATTCTTTTAGCCAAATATTCTTTTCACAATTTAATACAAATTAAGGTTTTCCAAACTAGTTGGGATTAGCAAACCTTACCGAAGAAATCATTTATTTTATTTTCTAATGCTAACCTATTCATCCCATGGAGAAAAACTGGTAATACTCCATATCTAACACCATGATGTTATCGGCAAAATTAATTACCATTCACATTCAAATCTAATTAAAGATTTAACTATCGCTTGGAGTAAAACTGGTGGTACTCCATTCTCGATCATTTCCCAAATTTGATAATCTAAATTATCACATTCACATTTCAATCTAATTAAAGATTCATTAAAACTCCAATTAGTTCTAATTGTCCCAAAAATCAGTATTAATGATTATTTAACTTTGGGAAATCAAACATGCCGCATTGATAATCTACAATGTACCATTGACTTCTGCCGATATATAACCTCTAAGCTCGTACGTCTTAGAGAAAGGTGTTAAGCAAGAGAATAAATTCTCCGCCACCAAAAAGATATATATTTTGCAGAGATCAACGAATACAGTTCAAAATACAATGTTAGACATGTAATCCTGTCGTTAACTGGGTTAAAAACCATTGTCATTTAAAACACGGTTCACGATAAACCCAAAATCACATTCCATTAATTATGGAATCTTCACGAGAAATGGATCAATATATAATTGATCTCATTTTCTGTATCCGACTAATAATATAAATGGAATAACAAAAAAGCCTTTTAAATTCCGTATATATTAACAGTCTTCCTCCACAGAAGTTCACTTTGATTATTACTAAATCGAATTCCATTCCATTCCAATTTATTTTATTAAATTAGAAAACTTTACTTTTGAAATTTCCATTAAATCGTAATAAAAAGATTTATAAATTCCAAATCACATTTCACTATTAATCGGGTTAAAGAAAAAGTGTTATTTAAAACACCGTTCACGATAAACCCAAAAATCTAATTCTTTCATCCAATAACAATTAAATATTAATTAATTGGAAAACTTCTCTAAATCTTATTTAAAGTATTTATTTTATTCTCAACAGGGTTTAAGAACAGTGTTAATAAAGGCACCATTCACGACAAACCCAAAATCCCATTTGATATTAATTACAAGGCTTTGAATAGAAATTATATCGGCTTATATTCAATATCAAATTCTGAAACCAACAAATAACGTATTGGAAATAACGATATAAATATATCTTCCAAATTTCCACAACAATATCCGTATAATCACGAAATCCAACATCGAAATATTCCAAAGATGATTTCCATTCGGATCCATTCCAATTCAGATATTGGAAATTCTGGTTATATTAAAACTCATTCTCAATCCAATCTATTTATTTAGAAATAACTGGATTATAATTCTAGTTAATAACTAGTTCATTTTGATAAAAATATATTTTTATCTTTTCAAATATGGGATTTTCATCCCAATTCTTTCCAAATCATTTATTATGATTTTACACAAATTATTAATATTTTTAATAATTTTATTATGGCCCTTTCAGTCGATTTCCATAAACGATCATCAAACTGCACTTACAACGACCATTTCCAAATTTGATTTGGACATAATTCCAAATCCATCCGTTAGATTTCAAATCTCTTATATTCGTTGGAAAGCCCTTTTCGATATGAACCCAACGGTTCCGTTTTTAGGAGAATTCGACAGTCGAACCTACTGTAATATCAATTCGAAGTCAATGTTCGAAATTTGCGAACGGCCATGGCGTGGCGCGTTCTATTCAGGCCATCATTATATATATATATATATATATATATATATATATATATATATATTTCCATTAAAACATATTTATAAATTGTTTATACATTCATTTTAAAATGATTCTAACTTCATTTCCAATTTTAAATCAAAATTGAATACTCCTTATCATTATATTATTTAAATGATAATATTTTCAAAATATCAGATTTTGAAATCAATTCCTTTTCAAAATTCATTATAAAAATGAATAAAATCGATATAAATATCACTCCAGCCAAAATTGCGCATATCTAACCAATACGGCTTCACATATTATAATATCTTCGTGTCCATCTAAAATTGGACATTAAAATCAGATTTTAATCCTTTATTGAATATTATTTTAATATATTCCTTATTTTAAAATATTCGTTATTTTAAAATATTTTTTCTTTCTGAATTGGAATTAGACACAGTCAATTACCCTATAATGTTGTTCATGTGGATTTCATATATCATATGTATACAACAACAATGATAAACAATCAACCATCATCCAGAGTGCACTGCATAAGCATTAAATATAAATAATTAACGATTACAATAGTCTGTCAAACCAATCGATTGTCATACAACTAAACAATTGGAATTAGTGTATGTCAAATATCATCCCAATACCCGTATGGGGTTTTAATCAACACACATAGATTTTATTTGTGCAGTTGGGCGATGTTTAAAATATATCGTCCCAATCAATATCAGTTAAATGAGTGTACATAAACAAATCGTCCGATTTGTAAATGAATATTTATTTTCATTTCAGGAGAATTTTATGCCGTTTATATATATGTTAAAAATTATATTTTTAACGATAAAATATTTTATTCAACATATGAGTATTTTATACAGTTAACTTACACAATAAAAATGATATTTTTATTGTTCTAACTTATTTTTAGGAAATTTTGCCAGCATAACGACATGATACTAGAAACGAGATAAGGTCTAGCCTTACCCATCGCCTAATATTGGCTCGTGCCATACACTAACCAATTCCAATCAATTCACATTAAGCCACAACCAATTTTATAATCACAATCAAATCACATAGAATATCCAAATAAATAAATACTCAACTACCAAAATGCCATTTACGACGCCATAAGTGACTGTTCGCGGAGTATGAAATCCGTGTGTACATCGCTTTCAATTATGTGATTGTGCGAATTCGAGTGTTGAACTCCGTATAATTCAAATCACATAATATGGTTTGTACAATTAATAGTGTCGGGGACTTCTAAGCCCCGTCTGCAACCTGAAATTTTTTTAACTGTAAAATAAATTAAGTGAGAAGGAGTTCTCACTTTTGGTTTCCACTCCACCATGCGTTTCTGACGTTCTGAATTGCTATTCTGGTTCCAGAATTTGTAGACGAGCTCTCATCTTCATTCCATTTTTTTTCTAGCATAAGCGCACCATTCTGGACAACTTTCGGCTAATGGACTTTTTCCAGAAAATGCTCCAATTTGCCAAAATTCGCGAAATTACATAAATTGGACAGCAGACTTTGGATGCGTTTTCTGAACAATTCCGCAATTTAAAATCTGACTTCCATATACTCAAATCGAAGAGGAGAGTGTGCTCTTTGACTTTGGCAATGTGGAGTTTTGGTTAGAAGTGCACGGATTGGGAGTTATTGCCTCGGGAAGGTCGAAGTATTAAATATACGCTCGAAAAATTAAAAATCAGGTTTTTATTGGCCAAAGGGGGTCCACTGTAGTGGTGGAGGTGGGGGACGGTAGCGCAGGTGGTGGCGGTCAGGCCAGGGGGTGGCGGCAGGCCTAGTTGGTGGTGGCGGCGTGGTTTTTGTGGAGTTTTGGGTGGCGGTGCTTTTACAGAGGAGGAGGAGCGAGAGGGATGGTCTGCGGTGATGCCAGGGGAGGCGGGCTCGGCGTGGGGAGGCGGAGGCACGTCGCAGTGGCCGGCGGTGGTCTGGAGGTGGCACGGCTAGGGTTTCTTCGATCCATTTTTTATTTTCTTTTTAAAAACTTACGGGGTGATAGTGGGAGATAGAAAGGAGGGGTTGACCAAGCTATATATTCAATTATTTAACTATTTTAATTTTCCAAAAAGTAACTTTTTCTTTTGAACTCCAAATCGAACCCAACGACTATTGCCCCTAGTACCACCATTCTGAACACAATGGAATATTTTTTGTAAGCCAATTCGACTATTTCAATAGGTTTTCATCAAAATTAAAATATAAATTAATATAACGTTCAAAATTGATTTCAACGTACATTTTAATTTATCCTGGCCACATACTGACTCCAAAATTCCTGAAAAATAAATCTAGCTATGTTTTGATGGTACAGTCCTAACCAAACTAATTTCATCGAATTTGGAGACCGTTTGAAAAATGGTCAATTTCCAGTCGATTAAATTCAAACTGAATTGACCAAATGCGTTTAAATTCACCACGCTCACATATTAATCTCAAAAATTATGAAAATTGGAATCTAGCAATAATTTGATATTCCTGATCCAACATAAGTGGTTTCGTCGAAAACAGAGGCCGTTTGCAAAATGGTTATTTTAAGGGCTATATATTATTTAAAATATATATAAATTCCATAGTGACTATTCTGAATTTTAAACTAGATATAACTTTTTATTCCCATTATGAAATCTGGATTTTTCACATTCGTTAGAAAGATATAACTGAATAGATTCAAATATTTCTGGTTTTACTGAAATCTGATTTATTTTGAATCTTGTACATTCATTTGAAATTTGAAATCGAATTTTCAAACTGCCGCGCCATTTCAGGCTCGTTTTATAATTAAAATAAATTTATAATTTCTAACTTCGATTTAAATAAATTTTTAGTCATTATTATTTAAAATAACTCATTTTAAATATTCAAAATCCATTGAAATAGCTAAAATAAAAATTTTAAATTGGTTCTGAAAATCCGGGTTGTTACAATATCCCCCACTTAAAATCTTTTCATCCATGAAAAAGAACGAAGCTGAAAGTTGTTTAACCAACCATCTCAACTTTCATTCTGGCTTTCATTCTTCAACTTTCAGTTTATAAGAATTTTCTAATTTTTCAAAAATTTGGCTAACACCCTAAAGTTTCGAAATATTTCTCCATAACCTCCTTTGTACGGGTTGATATTTAAAACCGCAACTTGCCTCATAGAGCCCTCATCAATCCAAAAGAAAACGAAAAGGCTAAATGGCTCATAAAATCATCAAAACCCCAATAAATATAGTAAATATGTACCTATTTGTCAGTCATACAATTTTATTCCTCTTCTTAACTTCCTGCTATGACCTGTTCAATATACATACATGTACATATATGTAATTCTATTAAATTTTCAACTTAATTTAATCATTAAATTTTATTCAGCTTAATGGTTCAAAATTTTAATTAATCAAACCAATAATCAAACAATACAATAGTTGATTATCGTTTCAAACACATAAATTGTTATATATACTAAAAATACATTTTTGATGCCAAATCACAACAATAACCATATCTAATTTTTGGTTCTCACACCAGTCAATTGGAAATATATAGATATCACACTTTCGAAACTCAAACATAAATATTGATGATGTGATCGCTATCATCAGAACCATCTCTGAGCGACTGGAGTGTGATTCTATATCCATCTAGTATATTTGAGAATTCGAATACACGCTAGCTAGGCGTATATGCAAAATCTTCATATACTCGATTGTCCAAATCAATTTAAAATAAAAAACTCAAATACGTATAATAAGGTATAATTTTCTTTCAAAATTAAATTTGTTTTTATAAAAAATACTCTTCGGACTCATTCTAGGGCATTGCTAACCCTATCTCTAATGACTCATTCTCATTGGATATTTCTAATCCAATCTCTGATGAATTCTTTCATTTGGTTCTATTGTGTCTTGTTCTCGAGCTCTGTAAACCAAAGCTCTGATACCAAAATGAAACGACCCAAACTCGCCCTTACAGGAAAGCCCGGATTGAGTTGAGAACACGACAAATCAGAACACAACAGAAGAAAATTTCATTGCTGTTACAGCAATTTACATCAGAGTACAAGAATACAACAGAGTATGAATAAATAATATACATTTGATAAATATCAGAGATTCAGATTACAAAGCAACGGAAAATCAATACATAACACAACTGTAAGAGATACACGGATACAGAGCGTGTGACACCCCACGTCCGTTAATGTCACTCACTAAGGGAATGCATTAAGTTTCAGGAAGCGTTATAGGTAAACAAACACAGAATAATTACAAGACAGATAGAAATAAGATAGCATCGGAAATTTAAATTTTTATTTCAACATAACTCATAATATCGTAGTCCACGATACCATAAGTCACAAAAATCATTACGATAAAATAACTTCTGTCCTGCATCATCAAAGTACATAAGAATATAAAAACATAATTCACCAATTGAAAGAGTTAAGCCATAGCAGAGACAAGAACTTGAGCCATACTTCAGAAGTAGCTCCTAGCAAGATGATATCTGAGTACAGACTAAGCCTGAGTGTTTCCTCCCTGAGAACCTGAGGGGAGGGGAACGGAAGAAAGAAGGAGAAACAAAAGGGTCAGACATAAAGTCTGGCGAGTCTAGTTACTTTTAGCCAGTAAATAAATAGAAGTAACGTGATGGCATAGAAAGTGGACAAGAGATATCACTACATAAATGGCAGGTGTGGCAAGGTAGACAAGGTAAGGTGTATACACTCCTTTAATGATTACTCTGCACCATTACTAGTATAACTAGAATGAGATGATCCCTTCCACTATAAGGTGGTAGACTTAGGGCATATGTCCAAAATATACCCTAACCACAACCCTAATCGATTGGCTCCCAACTCCGTAGATACTTTGTATCGGCCCCACGGTAGGATGTATCATGTCCTATAGTGGCAACCCTTCACTGATATGCAAAGCCACATATCTACTGGTGTCATGGTCGTCTCATCCTCCTATGTCCGGCTCATGCACGCACATGGCCCGGTCGGTATGCGCGGCCCACACCGTCCTTTATGTTTGGATCTCTTACAATCAGTCAGTACGCGTTTCCCCTCTCCGCCTAGTACGGAGTACTTTTACTCGATACCTACTCCGGGTTGCTGGACTGAAATGGGTCACACACAATATGATACAAGCTCTCCCCTTTTGTCTTGTAACCCCCACTAGGTTTTTCACTGTCTATGTATATCGCTAGGTGTCTTTAATTACATAGCCCTATTCAGTTATGCTTACCCTAAAAGGTGTCTTTAATTAAATAAATTTATTATTTTCTCCGGTTATGTATACCACTAGGTGTCTTTAATTACATAACCTTATCGGGTTAAGTTCGTGGGCCTATATATAAATATTACCCACCCCCTCCAAATTTACTCACCCCATCCACTATTCCAATCCGTTTACTTAACCATAACCTTAGTTTATAATCATACAATCCCTATAAATTAGATTTGGTTAAGTAGTCCAATTCATTACCATGTCCATTTATGGTTTATAATGGGCTAGACCTCACACATTAGGCCTACAACGTGTGGATGCTGGATATGTCAGTCGGGTCCGGGTAGTCTTGTTCCACAGTTGGGCCTAACCTCGTGTCTTATCCTGATTCGTATTTGCGTACTTAGACCTCCCGCATTAGGTTCAACATCAGTGGCTGCTGGATAT
Source organism: Allium sativum (assembly GCA_030737875.1). NCBI lineage: Eukaryota > Viridiplantae > Streptophyta > Magnoliopsida > Asparagales > Amaryllidaceae > Allium > Allium sativum. The sequence goes on from CM060922.1 coordinate 752,149,427, forward strand.
TCCGGTCGGGTCCGGGCAGACTTACACCACTAATGCAACTGAACCTCGTGTCATAAGTACAATTACAATTCCTAATTGTAATTACTAGATATTCCATTATTTATTAATTAATCAATTAACTAAGCCCTTCCCTTTATAGGTGTTAATGCCCACTTTACCCAATAATTTGAATTATATGTCCAAAAATGTTTACATTCAAATTATGCCATTATTAACCCTTTTTCCCCCGTACCTTAACTAGCGCCCTCACAAAATTGGCAGCAAGCTTAGGCTAGACAACAGCCTAGTCATATATGATAAAAGGGAAAATAATGGGAATATAACCAAAGTGATCATCTTGGCATAAACATAAACTAGCATGATAATAAGGTGAACATACATATTGGCATGGACATGAAATTGTCATCATAACAAGGTGGACATAAAACTGATGAACAGTTGGTAGTCAATTGATTCTAACATAACTATGATATCATAATAAGCATAGTAAGATCTAAATTAGCAATTAAGATGTCCAGTCGGTTTAGATCTAAATGATAACACAAGGTGATAAATTAGATCACATAATTAAGATCTAGAGGTTAAAATAGATCAAACATGGTTACACAAGGTGATAAACTAGATCATATAATTCAGATCTTGAGGTTAAAATAGATCTAACAACATTAGAATGACATAATAGCATGTTTAGATCAAAATATGGATTCACATGTCTAATTTACAACATATCTAAGTTGATCGCAATATGACAGGCAAAAGGTGATTTACATACAGAATTAGATCTAACCATGTTGCAACTGTGAAAATTAATAGATTTACATTCACTACAACATAGTTACAAGTCAAGATCCACATAGGTAATATAATATAATAACCACAACTACATTAGATTTAAAGAATTAGATCTACCACGACATAGTATCAGATCTAGCAATAGAATAGATTCAAGGTTTACAACGTATCCAAATCACATTCTTTAATAATTTACTTCTATTCATTTAAACCTAAAAATAACTAGAAACTCACAGCGTTAGTTTTAGATAATAGAGAGAATGGATCTTGAATTTCTGGATTTGATTTGTCTTAATTGATAGAAGAAGATAAGGGATCCAGTTCAATTCACACACCGGCGGAGTTTGGCCACCGTTGATTCTTTGTGAAGAAAACAAGAGAATTGAGGTATATTTATAGCTGCTAATGTCAAGAATTCGAATGCCACCTCAGCCCTAGAGTGAATCAGGTCACGGGTCGCTACCCTCTTGGAAAAAGGCCTGAATACCCAAAAACTCCTATGGGCGCACTTTACAGGTGCACCAGTGTAAAATTGCCTTGGTGCACTTGTTAAGTGCGCCAGTTGTCCCTGTTTTGATCGTCAAACTTCAACCATTCATACCATCTTCATATGTTATCCGTTTTATGCAAATTAGGTGTCTATCCTGACCAGAATTTCGAGATAGACATTATAACGTAGTCTGTTTCCCTTAGTTCTTAATATTAAATTAATTATTATTTAATTTATCCGCTTTAATGTTAACAAAATTACGGGGTGTTACATTCCCGCCTACTTAAAGGATTTCATCCCGAAATCTCCAAGTTGAGAAGAATGCATATCCTACTATCCATCTACTAATCCATCCATCATTGGCATCCATTGTCCTTAAGGATTTCTAATGCTTTCATGAATATATGCAAAGGTGTGTGCATATGTCCCAATACTAATGCGAAGATCAGGCGGTCTGCTGATTCAGTTGACCTCCTTAATGCAATGTCGTTAGTGCCATGAATCCAATATGTATGCAAATAAGCCTATTATAACATGTAAGCTCTATATGTGTGCCCGCACATTCGTCCAAATGCAACATCCATATGCTAGTTCATCCATTTCCATCCATAAAAGAAAAGAAAATGCACACACATCCAAATGCGATATGAGAGTGATTGAGCCGATCTTGTGCCTAATATGTGTGTATATGCATCCATAGGAAACCACGAGCAAACACTTGTGTAAAATCCTGGATTTTTAACGATTTAATAATTTATTTATTTATTTATTAATAGTTGATTCGAAGATTTAAATGACATGAATTCAAATAATCTGAATATTTAGTTAATATAAATAATGGTATAATATATTTAATTTTCGAAATAGTCGGAAATAGTTGAATTTACAATATTTTGTGAATTGGGTAATTTGAAAGATGTAATGGAGTACTTATAGTATTATTTTTCTAACTTAAATATACAATCATAAATGACCCGTGGTTCACACACGAGCTAGGAATGAATTTGTAGTTGCATTAAATATTGAATGGCTTGTGTGATATCACTGTTATTTTCTATTTTCCGTAGATAAGTGTCTGTAGTAAGTAAACTGTATCTTAAATAATATCTTATCGAACATGATTAGACATGGATTATTAAGACTCTATGTACTGTAGTGATCACTATAGGCCAACCAAGCAAATTGGGGTAATGACAGTCGTATATTCAATAAATTATATGGTCAAAATCAACATATATATTTTACATTACAGAGGTGCCATTCAACTGGAATATTTAAGCAACAATAGGACAACTTTTACCAGTGATTAGTTTTCGCAGCAATCAATTTGCAATTTTCTTCAGTAGTCATTAAAATTAGTAAAATCTTGCTATATTTTGTTTAGAAATTAATTTCACACGCATTACATTATACACGTCAAACCAAAATTAGAACAGAAGCACTAATAATATCAAAAGTTTAGGAGGAAAAAACCAACAAATAATTGGATAAACATTCTCGAGCCACTTCAATTTAAAAGTTGGTGACTGCTCTTGTTTTCATTGGAAACAGCTTGCCTGCCAAAGTTGTCGAGACCGTGCGTACCACACAATATTTTTTCCGCGACTGCCAAGCCAATAGAAACCATTCCCCTCAAGTAGTTTCTTTGTTAAATACTGGACATCATCAAAGAAAAAATGAAAACAAGGAAATGGTCCGCTTCAAAAATTCTTACAAATCCCTAAATCCCAATTCACTTTCTATTATCATTCTTCTATTTTCCTTCACTAATCGAAACCAAAAATTTTGTGACTTTCTCAATAAATTTAAAATCAAATACCAAACCAAATTAAACAAAGTTGGATTTGTTCAATCCATGAATTCGGGAGCTTCACTACAGCATAATTTATTTGGGGTTCCTCAAAATTCATGATGCACAAATAGGCAGTGGAGTATTTCGATTAGGTTTTCAGGCTTTAGGGGCATCGTCGATGGGTTTCAGGCCGAGCAATCTGAAGGGGAATTTAAGAGGAGGGGGAGCAGCACCGATCTAGGGGGCGTGGTAGTCAGACGAAGTCCGTGGAGAGAGAAAGAACTGAAGTTATAATTATCGGTTATGGCTCGAGTGTGGTAAAGTTATGGCGATTTGGGGACTCAGAGTCGGGACGGTGGAAGCTGGAGGTGAGGGCATGCCGACAGTGGTATAGGTCCTACCTCTGATGATCCTGGGAGGCGCTGGTAGGCGCGGTAGGGTAGTGGGGTATCGTGAAGAGCTACCTAGGATGAATACGGTGTTAAAGTCGTAGTCAACGACTATTTAAAATCTGCTAATGACCAGGTTAAATAATTATTTGAGTGATTGATTTAAGGGAATGTTGGAAGGAAACTTCGATAGTAAATGGGTAACAAGAGTTATGATTTCAGCAAGAAGAAGAGCGTTAAGCGATTTTTACTGTTAAACGTGATTTCTGGCAAGTTGAGTTTTGAGTTTTGGAAAATCTGAGGAATCGAGGAAAGTGAAGTCATGCTTTTTCCTGGGAAGTGAACACCGCATATAAAGGGGGTTAAAAAAAAGTCATACTAGGCATGTTAAGAAGAAGGGGCATTAACAGTAAAGGTGATTAAGGAATGATTATGTAAGGGATTTTAAAATTTTGGGTGTTGAGATAATTAGGTATGAAAGTGTCGATAGTATTTGGGTGAACAGGAAGAATAACATGGGTTCTGTTGTATATATGAAAGATGCATTAAGCTATAAAGGGGGAAAGGGTGAACACAATGGTTAAGCGTTAATATTTGAGTTAGTGAAGGAGGGTTTGAACGTGGCTAGGAAGTAGATTTTTAGGCGATTAAGAGGTGGAGATAAGGGTTGTGATGGTCAGTGAGGGAAGGACTGGTTGTGGCGTCACGATATGGTGATGGGTGATGACCAAGGTAGTGTTGATTGACTATAAATGGATGGTCAACTTGTTGGTGTTTTATTGAGAACAATAATATACACTAGGAAGGAGAAGACATAAAATTAAGGTTTCCAATTGATCACGAATCCCAATAACAATTTCTCATCAGAAGCTACCTGCACTATATTCGTCGATCAATTCAACGCACTAATTAGAGTCAAAGATGATGTCGTTCAAGCTTGAAATCAAGGTTAATTGATTTAAATATTACAATAAATAATAATATTCAATAGTATAGAATCTTGTAACAATTATATTAACTTTATCTGTGAACAGAATCGAACAACGTCACTTACATTGAAATCGTAGCGACGGAATCTACGTTGTGGAACTGATGTGGTTTGTATTTTTTATATAAACTCACTTACTCTGACTCATTTATATTTTTATACAAACGAGTATTAAATTTATTTATAGTAATTTTATACTATGTGATGGTTGTTTGGTTGAGATGGTTGATATAGTTATATCATTGGTTGATTAATAATTCTGTTTACCGTATTAGTGTGAAATAATATTATTGAGGTTTGACTAACATCTGTGGATGTAGGGAAATAGGTTGGAGGGATCCAACTGGATTCCTCAACATTTATACTATTGTTTTTCATTTGTTCTGATATATATAATGTGATTGAGTATGTTGTATTGAATTACACTAGCCCTTTAAATCTTGATATTTAATACCATGAAATAATTTCAAATGCAGAAAAGGATTTTTGAAATTTAAGAAGGAAATTTATTTTCAAAAATATAGAAATTGAATCCCAAATAGCTTTGAAAATATACCCTTATTTAATGCATAAGACGAGTAGTTAAACTTGTAAACGATATTTATGGATGAAGGTGAATGATTATCATTAGATAAGTAATATCGGATTTGAAATTGATACTTTATAATCGAATGTAAATTCATTATAAGTCTTTAAAAGGAGATTTTAAATAGAAATCCGTTTTAACAGACAAATTAAGAAGATTAAATTATAAACAACATTTATAAATTCAGTAAAATATATATCTTGGAATAAATAAAAATATAAATTTCAAGACTAAATTTATATAGAAAAGTGAAAATCGGATTTGAAATCGATAAGTGCAATTGGATTTGGGGTTAACATTTATAAAAGGAATTACCAACAAGATTATAAATGTTTGAAATAAAATATGGGATTTTCTAGCATAATTCTAAATAGACGTTATAAATGGAAATTGGATTTGTTATGTTATTTACAAGTGTGAAACCAAATGGATATTGATTGTATATAAAAGAAATATATTCACAATCAAAGTGAATAAGGATTCAAGCAAATATTTTGCAAATGTAATATCTATAAAGCAAATTTAGATTTGAAATATGAATCCAAATTGGAATTTGAATAAGGAAGGGAAATGGGTAACCGTTTCAAAGGGAAAATGATAAGCTTTATTCAAAATTCGGAATATGAAATAAATTGTGATGACGTATTGTGGTATGGAACGGTTGTAAAGGAATTTGGTAAGGATTTGGAAAGGAGGAATTCAAGACTAAATTTAGAAATTGAATTTACCTGAAATGGTAGATAAATTCTGAAGTCCAGGATATAAATTGAATAGAGATTATTCGAACGAGAGTTATTTATTGGAATTTGATTGCATCGAATTTAGAAAAGTAGTTATTTTTACTTTCCATTTTAATCAAATTTAATTATTCAATTATTTATTTATTTACTTATTGATTTATTTTATTGAAATTAATAAGTACAAGTTATATTTTTACAAATTAAATATTTGGTAACAACCATTAAAACCCTGCCGTTATATAAATGTTTTATAAATCTAAACAGCGATTTTTAATGCTACTATTATAATATATGTTCTATAAATCTAAACCATGATTGTAACTCTATCGTTAGAATAAATGTTTATAAATCAAATATTTGGAAACAACGATTATAACGTTGCTATTAAAATAAATGTTCTTCCGTAAAGGAAGTGGATTCTTATATTGAATCTAAGAGTCTTGTGAGCGATGTTTTGTCTGAAGTTGTGAGCTTTGACTATTTCAAAGTTGAGAATGTTGTTCAATTAAGGTCTGAGAGGTAATTATACCCCAACTTGGTTGACTTCATGATTGATGGAGGAATGGTAAAGGTTCGATAGTAAAGATTGGCTAGAAATATGTTTAGTTAATAAATGGTAAACAGTTTGAGTTATAATAACGATGTTTTTATAACATCAGGTTAATTTAAAGGATTTTGAAATGTTCCCCCAAATAAAACGAGAGATATTTTTTACGCGTAGAAAATGAAATGAATTGGTCAACGAGGAATTAAGGAATGGAATATGGAAATATTTTCCGATATTAATAAGGTATATTTTCTGAATATAGAAAATAAGGATTCATGAATATATAGAAATGTTTTCTAACTAGAATAAGAGATATTTTCTCGAATAAAGAAATTATGATATTGGAAACATTTTTCCAAGAGTCGAGAGAGGAAATCGAGTTTTGAAAGGATATGAAAGGCGGGACATGGGAATTGGAAATTATAATATAATAAGAAATTGATTTAAAGGGGGCTAATATTGTTTGATGGTTGATCGGTAGAAATTCCATTTGGAAATAGGACCGTTGATTGTATGGATGTTTCTTTGATAGTTAAATCGCCGACTATCAAAGTTTTGTATATATTTTATACCTCCGTTGTCAATACGGAAAGACCGAGAAAAGATTTAATATCTGAAATCCACTCTGTTTTGGCATAAGCATTACAAATCAACTTATGCTGAAGATATATGAAGATGGAATTAAGTGCAAGGGCTATTCTATCAATCCTAGGTGGAAATTGCCCAAGATGGATTAATAGAATGGTGCCTTCGGTTTGTCCAGTCCCAGAACAACGTATATGGATGAATGTACGACGACGTGATATTCAAAGTAAATGGTGGCAAGATGTTCTGAAAAATAGTCGTGGCCTCAAGCCTCATCAACTGGGAAATGACAGAAATCGGGCAGGTAGCATGTCCATGTGGGTCATTCGCATTAGGGGTATTATCATCTGATCTAGAGAAATTCCATTTGCTTCTTATTCTATTCGGTGTTGTATGCTTTCGGTAACGGTTGTTGATCACAACCATTAGTGATAATATGCTCGATACACTCAAATTAAATGAGTGGTCAGCCATGTGTGGGACGGGTTGCAAGACGTTATTGTTGAACCCAGTGTATTCCCCTCTAGAGATAGACTATCAGAAGGTGGTTCCATACCTTGTCATGACGGAAATCCAGTCTTCAGTAGGCGCCCTCCGGTTTTTGGATTTTATATTATATATGGAGCGTGAGATGCAAGTGTTCCGCTAGATTCTATTTATTTGATTTAGACACTATTGTAATATTATTGGATTTGATATCAAAAATATTTTGGTCATCGTAAGGTAAAAACCATCCGTGTTTATGCGTGGATCGGTCTTACGATTATCATTTTCTTTCGAAAGGATTTTGGAAGTTAAACAAATGGTTGGAGTTTACTCACACCAGTCCCATGGTTGACCCAGAGTTTATTTTGTTTGTTTTCCCTAAACTCTTGGGTGCCCAAATTTGTATGGGCAGTCAAGTAGCCGGGATTTTACAGATTCACTTGGAAGAGTTTGAAGCTGGAGGCTTCACCAGTTAGCTACAAATTACCATATTGTTCAGCTGTGTATTATGTTCGTATCTGGAAACAAGTGTTTATACCTGTTCCAGAAATAGCTGTTGTGCTCTGATGATGGTATGTATATAAAGTTACTGAATTGTATTTCAAAGTTTATGTTATCTAATATATTTTATTCGTTCCGCTATGAGTTTGTGATCTTTGTTTTCTTCTGTTCTAATATTTCTTTCTTTCTATTTCTCATCCTCTAACTTCTTTCTAATAATGATTAGTATTTCTGTGCAATTTGGGTTGGACGTGTGGTGTTATTAGTCGACTCAAAGAGTATGGAAATTCGGGCCATTACAACTTGCATCCATCAATCACAACATGTCTCAAACACAAGTTTACATCCATATGATTCCTATCTAAAGGTCGAAAATATTATTGATAGGACATAATCAAATGATAGACACAAGTACTGATAAAACTTTGGAAAAAGGAGTTAAGAACATACCCTCGAAAAGAAAAGGGTACGAAGCACGAATCATGTCTTCGGTCTCCCAAGTCGCATCCTCTGGATTATCTCCCCATTGAAATTTTAGCAACTAGATCTCTTTATTGCGTACCTTCTTAGCTTCTTATCCCAAAATGCGGGTAGGGACTTGCTTAACTATAGGGACTTGCCTAACTATCGCCTCCCGTTCTATTTCGACTTCTTCCAACACACTCGGCTCAATGATTGTTGCAGTGTCATGCAGGCCCTTTCGTAGATGGGGAACTTGGAAAATATCATGAACGCCAGATAGATTGTCTGGGATTTTTACTCTATGGGCCATTTGGCCAATCCTCTCGGTTATGGGAAATGGTCCCACAAACCTAGGTGCCAACTTCCCTACTGATTCGAAGCGAACAGCACTCCTTAGAGGTGACACTTTGATAAAAACCAAGTATCCTACTTCAAATTTGAGGTCATTCCTTCTTTTGTCTGCATAGAATTTCTGCCTATCTTGAGCTGTTTTTATCCGCCGTCGATTAAGGTCAATCTTTTCAGACGATTCCCTGACCATATCTGGTCCAAGTAATAATCTTTTGGTGATCTACAGGGTCGTTCGTACAATGTTTCGAATGGTGCCATGCCGATGCTAGCTTGATAATTGTTATTATAGGTAAAATTTACTAAAGGAAGATTCTTTTCCCAAGTCCCTCCGAAGTCTAGGATACATAGCCTCAAAAGATCTTCATGAATCATGTTCACCCTCTCTGTCTGTCCATCGGTCTGAGGATGATAAGCAATGATCAAACACAACTGTGTACCTAATGCTTCTTGCAAGCTCTCCCAAAATTCACTGGTGAAGACGGGGTCGCTCACGAAGCTGGAAGGTACTCCATGAAGACGAACTATCTCACACACATAAATTGTTGCCAACCACGATGCTGTCCTCTTACTCTTAACTGAATAAAGTGAGCGCTCTTAGTGAGTCTATCCACCACAACCCAAATACTGGTGTTACCTTTCTTCGATCTAGGAAAACCATCTATGAAATCCATAGAGACACTCTCCCATTTCCACTATGGAACCTCCAACAGATGAAGTAATCCACTGGGCTTCTTTTGCTCAGCTTTGACTTGTTGGCAAACTAAACATTGAGAAACAAATTCGACCACATCTTTCTTCATCCTAGCCTAAAAGAAAACACTCTTCATGTCCCTATACATCTTATCACCGCTCGGATGAATGGTCATCTTAGAACGGTGGTCTTCTTCTAGGATTGCCTTTATTAAGCTTCCAGTTTGAGGAACACAAAGCCTTCCATCTCGTTGCAACCACCCCTTTTCATCTGTGGCATATCTACTGAGGTGACAAGAAGTCTCCCCTCTCCTGAGCTTATCCATGATGTCCAGAATCTGTGGGTCACCTTGTTGTGAAGCTCTTATCTGGTTCATAAGAGTCGGTCGTATCTCCAAGGATGCAAACAAATCAGGAAAAATCTCGATGGAGGGTCTAAAATCAAAAACTGATATGAACTCCAAGTTCTTTCTTTCCACAAACAGATGACTCAGGGCCACCCTGTACCTACTTAGTGCGTCTACCACTACATTACCCTTGCCATGGGTATAAGAAATCTCAAAATCATAAGAAGCTAGAAACTCCATCCACCGTTGTTGCCTTAAATTGAGACCCTTTTGCGAGAACTGATACTTGTGATATTTATGATTGGTGTATAACTCGAACTTCTCTCCAAGTAAATAATAACACCACGTATTTAATGCAAAAACTATGGCAGCTAGCTCTAGATAATGAGTAGGGAAGTTCTTTTCTTGAACTCTCAACTGTCTACCTCCATAACACACTACATTCCCTTCTTGCATTAGAACCGCACCAAACTCTGTACCACACGCATCAGCGTAAACAGTAAACACCTTATTCCTATTAGGCAAGGTCAAGACTGGGGCTGTTGTCAAAGCCCTCTTCTGCTGTTGGAAAGCTACGTCACAGTCTATATCCCATGAGAATGCCAAGTTCTTCTTCGTTAGCCTGGTGAGTGGGGATGATATCTTTGCGAAGTCCTTAACGAACTTCTTATAGTAACCTGCTAACCCAAGAAAGCTTCTCACCTCGGTTGCCTTTTTAGGAACCTGCCATTCTTGCACTGCAACCACCTTCGCGAGATCTATAGCTATCCCTTCTTTGGAGACCACATGCCCTAAGAATCTCACCTCTTTTCTCTGAAATGGCATTTGAAGGATTTTGCTTTAAGCTGATGGTCATGGAGAGTTTTCAAAACTTCTTCTTGAATGTTAGGCATGCTCTTCTTCGCTTTTGGAGAAGATCAAAATATCATTGAAAAAGGCAACAACAAATTTATTTAGGAACTCCCGAAACACCCTACTCATCAAATCAACAAAATAGGTGGGTGCATTCATCAGCCCAAAAGGCAAAATTAACCGTTAATAGAAACCGTCCGGAGTCCCAAAGGCGGTCTTATCTATGTTGTCCTCGACCACCCTCAACTGATGGAACCCCATGGTAAAGTCTAACGAGGAAAATACCGAGGCACCAACAAGATGATCAAATAAATCATTAATCCTTGGAAGCGGGTGCCTATTCTTCTTAGTGAGTTTATTCAGCTCTCTATAATCAACACACAAATGAAGAGAACCATCCGCCTTGGTCGCGAATACTACTGGAGCACCCCATTCAGATATGATTCGTACGATGAACCCTTTCTCAAGTAGCTCCCCTACTTTCTTAATCAGCTCCCTCCTTTCCTTTGGAGCCATATGGCGCACTGGCAATGCAACTGGATTTGCATTGCCCACCAGATATATACGAAAGTCGATCTCACGCCTCGGAAGTAAACCCCGAACCTCATCAAAAACATTGGAAAAATCTATGACTATTGGAACAGATTGCAGATCGTCGATAGATGTATAAAGAGAATCTAGGAAACTAAGCATAACCGACCCTTGTGGGTCAAACGACATCTCGAGGGTTCCCCCATGACATGTCAGAAGCCTAACAACCCTCTTATCACAATCCAAAATGGCACCATACGTGGTAAGCCAATCCATTCCTAGAATCAACCCATAGCCCATAAACCCAAGTACATAAGCGTCGCATTCAAACTCGACACCTAAAACAAATATTTTCAAACCCCGACAAATCATAGATAAATAATCCAAACCACCAATAGGGTTTAAAATAACTACTGGATCCACTACCATACTAGTAATTAAGTGCATAGATTCAACTACAGAACTTGATATAAAGGAGTGTGAAGCACTAGAATCAAAAAGTGTTCTAATAAGGTGATTTGAAAGAGAAATTAAACCTTCCACAAAAAATTTTCTACCTCTATCATGAGCACTGATCGCGAGAGCATGCACCTGCCCTCCAGAATTTCCTACCCTTTGACCTTGTCCTTGTGATCCCTGTTTCTTTGGGCACTCTTTAGCAAAGTGTCCGGCCTCTCCACAGTGGTAGCAAGAGTTCTTCCTTCACTTATAGTCTTTAAATAGATGACCTTCCTTCCCACAATGGTAACATTTTCTCTTATCCTTGCCTTTATCGTTCTTCCCTCCTTTCTTTTGTTGTTGCTGCTGCCCCTTCTTGGGCCATACCTTCCTATTTTGCGATGTCTCCTCAGCCTTCTTTTCTCCCTTGTCTTCCTCATGCATTAGGGCCATATCGACAAGCTTTTTGAAAGTAGCCCCCATTGGGATATGGAACATGGCTAGACCATGCAGAGGCTTATTCAGCCCTTTAGCAAACCGCAAAGCCCTTTTGTGCGGCGTATCCACCAACTCTAAACCGAACCTTTCCAGCTGGTTGAATATATTCACATGTTGTTTTACCATCAAGTTTCCCTGTTTGAGTGCTAAGAATCTCTCCATCTGCATGCTGCTTTTAGCATGGGAAAGAAATTTCATTTTGAACCTTTGTCTAAAATCTTCCCAAGTTTCCACCGGACGTCCAGCCTGAGTGACTTCCCACCAAAATGAGGCTTTGTCCTTCAGTACCCAGGCGGCTAATTGAACCTTCCTTCTATCCTCTACTTCAAAGATTACGAATAAATCCTCGGTCTCCTTGAGCCAATTCCAATCTTCTACAAATGTCTCGTTCCCACGGAATGGCTTCCCTCCCACAGCACGGAAGTCCTTGCAGATCTTAGCGAAGTTATCTTCTCTTGGAGGAGGAGGAGGAGGAGGAGGAATGACTAGTGCAGCTGGGGGGTGGAACATTTCGTTGGCCTTCGGCGGGTGTCGTGGCCTCCAAATATCTACGGATTCATCCGAGTATTCTGACGCCCTCTGGGATATTAGGAATGTTTTGTTCCCAAGACATGCCGAAAAAGGAGAAAGGAAGAAATTTAGATAAAGGACCGAAGGATATTACATATGGCTTTTTGGGGAATGTTTTTCAAAACAGACTTTTCTTTATGAAAATTCTTTCTTTTAAAACCTTTTTGAAAATAATTTTCGAAAACTTTTATCTAATTTGATAACCTTCAGCTCTGATACCAAGTGTGACACCCCACGTCCGTTAATGTCACTCACTAAGGGAATGCAATAAGTTTCGTGAAGCATTATAGGTAAACAAACATAGAACAATTACAAGACAGATATAAATAAGATAGCAGCGGAAATTTAAATTTTTTATTTCGACATAAATCATAATACCGTGGTCCATGATACCATAAGTCACATAAACCATTACAATAAAACAACTTTTGTCTTGCATCATCAGAGTACATAAGAATATAAAAACATAATTCCCCGATTGAAAGAGTTAAGCCATAGTAGAGACAATAACTTGAGCCATACTTCAGAAGTAGCTCCTACTAAGACTAAGCCTGAGTGTTTCCTTCCTGAGAACCTGGGGGGAACGGAATAAAGAAGGAGAAACAAAAGGATCAGACATAAAGTCTGGAGTTTCTAGTTACTTTTAGACAGTAAATAAATAAAAGTAACATGATAGGCATATAAAGTGGATAAGAGAAATCACTACATAAATGGTAAGTGTGGAAACGTAGAGAAGATATGGTGTATACACTTCTCTAATGATTACTCTGCACTATTACTAGTATAACCAAAATGAGTTGATCCCTTCCACTATAAGGTGGTAGACTTAGGGCATATGTCCAAAATATACCCTAAACTAACCTAATCGAACGGCTCCCTACTCCGTAGATACTCTGTGCCAGCCCCATGTTAGGATGTAACACGTCATACAGTGGCAACCCTTCACTGATATGCACGGCCCTATATCTACTGGTGTCACGGTCGTCTTATCCCCCTCTGCCGGGCTCATGCACGCACATGGCCCGATCGGTTTCCGCTGCCCACACCGTCCTTTACGTTTGGATCTCTTATAATCAGTCAGTAAGCGTGTCCCCTCTCCGCCTAATACAAAGTACTTTTATTTGATACTACGCCGGGTTACTGACTGAAATGGGTCCCACACAATATGATACAAGCTCTCCCCCTTTGTCTCTTATCCCCCACTAGGTTTTTCACTGACTATGTATACCACTAGGTGTCTTTAATTACATAGCCCTATTCAGTTATGCTTACCCTAAAAGGTGTCTTTAATTACATAACTTTATTATTTTCTCTGGTTATATATACCACTAGGTGTCTTTAATTACATAACGTTAACGGGTTAAGTTCGTGGGCCTATATGTAAATATTACCCATCCCCTCCAAATTTACTTAACCCATCCACTATTCCAATCCATTTACTTAACCCTAACCTTAGTTCATAATCATACAATCCCTATGGATTAGATTTGGTTAAGTAGTCCAATCCATTACCATGTCCATTTATGGTTTATAATGGGCCAGACCTCCCACATTGGGACCACAATGTGTGGATGTTGGATATGTCGGTCGGGTCTGGGAAGTCTTATTCCACAGTTGGGCCCAATCTCGTGTCTTAGTCCGATTCCTATTTGCGTACTTAGACCTCCCACATTAGGTTCAACATTAGTGGCTGCTGGATATGCCGGTCAGGTCTAGGCAGACTTCCACCACTAATGCAACCTAACCTCGTGTCATAAGTACAATTACAATTCCTAATTGTAATTACTAGACATTCCATTATTAATTAAATAATCAATTAATTAAGGCTTTCCCTTTATAGGTATTAATGCCCACTTTAACCAAAAATTTGAATTATATGTCCAAAAATGTTCATATTCAAATTAAGCCATTATTAACCCTTTTTCCCCGTTCCTTAACTGGAGCCCTCACAAAATTGGCGGCATGCCTAGGCTAGACAACATCCTAGTCATAAATGATAATAGGGAAAATAATGGGAATATAACCAATGTGATCATCATGGCATAAACGTAAACTAGCATGATAATAAGGTGAACATACATACTGGCATGGACATGAAATTGTCATCGTAACAAGGTGGACATAAAACTGATGTACGGTTGGCAGTCAATTGATTCTAACATAACTATGATGTCACAATAAGCATAGTAAGATCTAAATTAGCAATTTAGATGTCCAATCAGTTTAGGTCTAACATGATAACACAAGGTGATAAATTAGATCACATAATTCAGATCTAGAGGTTAAAATAGATCTAACACCATTAAAATGACATAATAGCATGTTTAGATCTAAATATGGATTCATATGTCCAATTTACAACATATCTAAGTTGCTCGCAATATAACAGGTGAAAGGTGATTTACATACAGAATTAGATCTAACCGATGTTGTAACTGTCAAAATTAATAGATTTACATTCACCACAGCATAGTTCAAGTCACAATCCACATACGCAATATATTATATTAACCACAATTGCAATAGATCTAAAGAATTAGTTCTATCACGACATATTATCAGATCTAACAATAGCCTAGATTCAAGGTTTACAATGTATCCAAATCACAGTCTTTCATAATTTACTTCTATTCATTTAAATCTAAAAATAACTAGAAACTCACAGCGTTAGGTTAAGAGAATAGAGAGAATGGATCTTGAATTTCTGGATTTGATTTCCCTTAATTGATTGAAGAAGATTAGGGATCCTATTTAATTCACACACCGGCAGACTTTGGTCGACATTGATTCTCTGTGAAGAAAACAAGAGATTTGAGGTATATTTATAGCTGTTAATGTCCAGAATTCGAATGCCACCTCAGCCCTAGAGTGAATCAGGTCACAGGTCACTACCCACTTGGAAAAAGGCCCAAATACCCAAAAACATCTATGGGTGCACTTTTCAGGTGCACCAGTGTAAAATTTCCTTGGCGCACTTGTCAAGTGCGCCAGTTGTCCCTGTTTTGATCGTCAAACTTCTACCGTTCATAACTTCTTCATATGTTACCCGTTTTACGCAAACTAAGTGTCTATCCTGGCTAGAATTTCGAGACAACGTAATGACGTAGTATATTTGCCTTATTTCTTAATATTAAATTAATTATTATTTAATTTATCCTCTTTAACGTTAAAAATTACGAGGTGTTACAGAGCGTTCCAAATATAGCTCCAGCAGTAAATCCAGGGTCGTATGAAAATAATATCTGCATAAACCTAACTACTAGCTGCTCGTGTGGAAAATAGAGGCACCCACAGTTTAGGTTAAAACAATAAACTCCAAGTCAGTCATGTGACTGGTGTGAGAACTAAAACAGTTATTAACTTGATTTTAAAGTTGGATAAATCAAGGGACCACGCCGTATAACACGAAAAGGGTTTCCTACTAAGAATACCAGGGCATAAAACAAGCAGCGCGTTGCTTTTTGGAAAAAAATAAGTTATTATAAGACCCAGGTCCCATCACACAATGCAATGCAAGCCGGAGGATAGGATATTCCCTTATAATAGCCAAATATGCTTGGTACGTCTAAAACAAATCACTTGAAATTACTATAAGTGTATAGTGTCAAATTTATTCAAATATTAATGTATCAATCATAGACGGCATAGTATCCCATGCTACTATATTGCCATACTATTCTACAATTAAAACCGAAATGTCATATTGGAAGTTGGATTTCCAACATGAACCAAGGCAAGGGATCGTCCTTACCGAATTAAAGGCACTCTAACCCGTGCCTTAGGACCCAGACTCAGGGGAACCATTAAGAAAATGCAGGGCCGGTCCACACTAAATGGATTGATAATTCATGTACAATACGTTTCCCCGCCCTATGGGGCATAATTCTGGTCAGTATGACAACCATATCCATCCATCGGCCCCGTAGTGACCGATATATCCGAGGTACCTCTCTTTCCATCTTCCACATAAGTAAAAATGTCTGGGCTCCATACCATAACACCACTCCTATGCTATTTAAAGCTGTGCTTTGATCTTCAACCACAAGACTCTGCTTTTCAACAGAAGCCTTGATCATTTGCATCTCAGCATGCCACACAGGAAATTCACGCCATGCGACTGATGTCTATCGATATATAACCTCTGAGCTCGTATGTCTCAAAGAAGGGTGTTAAGCAAGAGAATAAATTCTCCGCCACCAAACAGATATATATCTAATAGAAATCAATCACACAGAATAAAATCCAATGTCAGACACACATCCATTTACAAGTTCGTTCTGGGTATGAACGAAACCGGAGGCACCTTATTCCTCGTCCCATATGTCCAATATAGGAGAGAGGTCCTCACATATCTAGTATGAAGGCCTCCGGTCTTCAACCACCGTCTTCATCGTCGACTTATCGTCGAATCAGTTATTCAGAATGGGTATAAACCTGGCCTTTTCGAATAACCCATGTATATTTTAATCAAGTGATATAAGCACACAGCATACGCCTTATTCCAATTCAAAATATTCTTTTAGCCAAATATTCTTTTCACAATTTAATCCAAATTAAGGTTTTCCAAATTAGTCGGGATTAGTGAACCTTACCGAAGAAATCATTTTTTTATTTCCCAATCCCAACCTTTTCATCCCATGGAGCAAAATTGGTAATACTCCATATCTAACACCATGATGTTATCGGTAAAATTAATTACCATTTCACGTTCAAATCTAATTAAAGATTTAACTATCGCTTGCAGTAAAACTGGTGGTACTCCATTCTCGATCATTTCCCAAAGTTGATAATTTAAATTATCACATTCACATTTCAATCTAATTAAAGATTCATTAAAACTCCAATTAGTTTTAATTGTCCCAAAAATCAATATTAATGATTATTTAACTTTAGGAAATCAAACATGTCGCATCGACAATCTAAACTATACCATTGATTTCTGCCGATATATAAGCTCTAAACTCATACGTCTTAGAGAAGGGAGTTAAGCAAGAGAATAAATTCTCCACCACTAACCAGCTATATATTTAGCAGAGATCAACGATTACAGTTCGAAATACAATGTTAGACATGTAATCCTGTTGTGACGGCCCGCCCCGCAACAACCGACATTTCCAATGAAAGTACGTTGTGCCAATGTCCAACTAGCACGGGAAGGTCGTCAAAGAAAGGAAAGAAGGAAATTTGAACTAATAAGGAACCTGTAATATATCTCACAACGCATGGAATAAAATATAATAATAACATAACTTGACATAAAATAGGTGAGACAGTGCATAAGCTGAAAACTTAAACCATCGTAGCAGCGGAAAATGCAAAATTATAGCTTATGTTCCACATCATCTTTATTACAACTTCTAAAACTGACTCTAAAGAAAAATAAGAAAGGTACACTACTAATGCCCAAAGTAGTGACCACCAGCGACACAGGGAGAATGTATATAGAAAATAGTACGTGTAAGCCTCCTACTCGTGCATAACCAGCTAACCTGTCTCTAGTCTACCCGTTTAAGAGCACCCAGAGTAATAAGAAGAGACATAAAACTCTAGGTCAGACAAAAGTCTGGTATGAGCGATAAGCAGCAAAACAGAACAATAACAGGTACACTAAACCATACCTAAACCAGGACCTGCAACCAAAGAGTTTGCACAACATACCGTACAATACTCTAAGGTGCCACTGACATATAGTGTAAAGGATACAGGGGAGGGGGTGTGCACGTCATAGAGATAGCAAACAAATCAAGCATAGCAACCATCCTCATATCTATTACTCAATGCGTAAAGCATACGATACCCATTAATCTGTTTACCTAATCCTTTGGGCCATGACGGAGTCCAACCCCGTATAACTATCACTACAAGCCCTTAATCCGTCTCTCAGTGATGAACCAAATTACAGGTATCGATAACCCCTTTGCCACATCCCGCAGCAAAGCCCAATCATGAATTTAACTCGTTGGTTCCCTGCTCGTTTGTTGTGGGATCCACTTGTGACCCATACCCTGGTCGTGACGGCCCATATAGGTTGACGTTTGGATCATGATCTCCCTTCCGGATCGGGTCGGGTTCCACCTCCAGGCAGGCTCGTCTTCTTCCACTAGCTCGGGTCATGGACACCCATTAGGTTCGGGTCGTGTCCCTTCATTCCTTCGCATCGTGAATCCAGGTCGTGGCTCCAAGCATCGGTTCATGGTGTCCTTGTCACGAGCGGTTCGGGTCGGAGGTCCATCAGTGGTTTGTGGCAACCTCTCCGGGTCGGGTCGTGGTACTCGTCCTTCAGCTGATCCGTTTGTGGTACTTGAGCAGGAACAGGTCGGGTCATCTCCATCAAGTTTCTTGGTTCCATCAGCGATTCGTGGGAAGGGGGTTCTTCACGGGCGGGTCAGGTCGCCCTCCACCGATCCGATCGGGTTCGGGTCAAATTCCTGCAACTCCTCCTGCAACTGTTTTACGCCATACGATGGTGTTTTCGACTATTCTGACTTTTCTAATCAATCAAAAAGCATACCATACAGTCATAGCAACATATAGAATTGACCACAAATACCAAAAAAAAATTTGATATGTCAAAATGGATCAAACCTGCCCAAAACCCATATTTTCCACTTAAGCATGTATAAGCAAATCTAACGATAGGATTAGTAAAACTTAACCAAATTAACTCAAACTTCTAACAGAGGTCTAAAACGGTGTTTAAGATATTCTAAACAATTTTCCAAAATTTGATTATGTTTAAATTCGCTAATTAACAATAATTACCCTTAATTAACCATCATTAGTGTAAAAACAAGGCTAATCACTCACCTTTGCCACAATTAAAACTTTCAGAATCAAAACTTCTTTGATTTGGGCGAATACCAATGTCTAACAGCAGCTCCAACCTTGCTTTGGTGCTATTTCTTCTTGATTTGATGTTGCTAAGCTTAATCCTTGATTAGAGAGCGATTTGGGATGAAATTAGAAGGTGGAGGCCATTGTTAGGGTTTCTAAGAGGTAAATGGTGACTAGAAAACTGAAATAGAATGGAAACCTAACTCATTTCAGCCTCCCCATAACCCTAATCCCGAAATGGGTTATGGGCCCATTCACTAATCACCTTATTTGGCCTAATTAAGCAGTTTTTCACCTTCTAAACCTTATTTCAACCATATCTCCCAAACGTTAAGTCCGTTTTTCACATATGACCACTCTACAGAAAGATAAACCATCATCCGGATCTAATGGAAGTGGTTTCAGGTCAAAACTCCTTTCCAATCAAAAGTTATGGCCAAAACAAGATCAGCTAAGGGCAAAACAGTCATTTAAAAATAGGCAAAAATCATGAACATGGGAAATGACCCCAATAGTTGTCCCCCAATGTCACACGACCATATGACTTCTTATGTGAAAGAAATAAATATTCTACGATCCTTCGATGCATAGAATGCGGGTCGTTGCATTCTTCCTCCCTTAAGAAATTTCGCCCCCGAAATTCTTTAACTAAGAAATAAGCAAAGGATCCCACATGCCTATCAACCATTCACGACAATCAAACATACAAAAATAAGCAAACAAGCCTGTCCTAGTAGCGGAAAACTAAATCGCAATTAAAATCTTACCAGGTAAAGAGTTCTGAATGTGATTTCCTTATGCTCTCCTCTGTTTCCCAAGTACAGTCATTCTCATTCTCGTCCCACTGAACCTTGACTAGATTCACCGCTTTCCTTCGAAGTTTCTTCGTATCATGCTTGACAATACGAATCGGCTTGCAGTTCCCAACCACCTCGGGTTCTACTTCGATATCATCCAACTGATCAGGTGAAATAGCCATATCAGGGTCGTGCATGAATTTCCTTAACTGGGAAACATGCAATACGTTATGAACTCCCGCCATCTTGCCTGGCAACTCAACTTTATATTCTAAATTCCCAACTTGTTCGAGAACTAGGAATGGTCCAACAAATCTTGGTGTTAACTTGTCTCTCCTGCCAAATCGAATCATGCTCTTTAACAGAGAAACCTTGACAAACACCAAGTCGCCAATGGAGAATTTTAGATATCTTCTCCTCCTATCAGCATAACTCTTCTGCCTATCTTGAGCAGCGTTCATTCGTTGTTGGATAACCTTAATCTTATCTGTAGTTTCTCTTATTACACCCGGCCCAAGCACGAATTTCTCACCGGTTTCTAGCCAACATGATGGTGAGTTGCACGGTCTTCCGTATAAAGCTACATACGGAGCCATACCAATACTGGACTGGTAACTATTATTATAAGCAAACTCTTCTAGATGCAAATGGTCATCCCCTGATCCACCAAAATCCAATATGCAAGCTCTCAGGAGATCTTCTAATATACGATTCACCCTCTCTGTTTGACCATCAGTCTGAGGATGATACGCGGTACTGAGATATAATTCTGACCCTAGAGCCTCTTATAAGCTCTTCCAAAACCCACTAGTAAACAATGGGTCTCGGTTACTCACAATGCTTTTAGGTACTCCATGAAATCTCACTACCCACTTCATATACAGTTCTGATAACTTAGTTGTCGTTCTATTCGATTTGACTGGTATAAACTTTACAATCTTTGTTAATCGATCCACAATCACCCAAATACTATCATGGCCTGATCTAATCCTCGGTAGACCATCTATGAAATCCCTCGAGATTTATTCCCAATTCCATAAGGGAATTTTCAATGGTTGTAACAAACCACTAGGCTTCCTTTGCTCATCTTTAAATAACTAGCAATTCATACTCTTGGAAATAAACTTACCAACGTCTCTCTTCATCCTTTTCCAGTAGTAGGTCTACTTCATGTCTCGATACATTTTGTTACCACCGGGGGTGCATAGTTAGTTTTGAGTGATGACATTCTCTAAGAACTTCATCTCTCATTCCATTGACATTGGGTACAACTAGTCTATCATTCTTTCGAAGCCATTGATCAAGTCCATACTTATTCATCTTCTCACTGTCGACGCCCATCTCTACCTTGGAGATGATTTCCAATAGATTAGGATCGTCTCTCTGACTGGAACCAATCCTCTCAATCAAAGTCGGTTTGATCGTCAAACTTGTTAACATTTCTAGATCCAATCCATACTTAAGGTCTGAAATCATATCCCACGATATACTCCAGTTACTTTCATTCAAGAAACATAGCACCTAAACTAGCATGTCTCCTACTCAATGCATCAGTACAGCACCTAGTTTGGTACCACATGCATCTGTGTATACCGTCATCTCTTCGTTCTCTACTACCAGAATCCAACAGGTGATAGTCTACTCAAGGGAATAAAATAGGAACAAACATAACAACCATAACATCCATCAAACATGTCCTATCTATCTCCTGCTAAAGCCATACACACGTCGATACCTACTTGACTGGTCCAACCAATCCCAATGCTAACGGAAGCCCCGCCTCCATACATACTTCGATGCCTACTTGACTGGTCCAACCAATCCCAAGGCTAATGGAAGCCCTGCCTCCATACGGACTACCGTACGTCCAACGTACGTTTATCCTCCAAGGATAACTAGATCACATCCAACGGATCCAAGGTAATGGGCATCCCCAGATACCCCTGCTTCTTGTCCGCCTAAAACACTCGAGTCCCACCCAAGTCTATCCATTATCTTGCTGCCCTCTCGAGTCCAACTCGAGCCAATCCATTTCCTTGCAGCCTTCTCGAGTCCAACTCGAGTAAATCTATTACCCATAAACTCAGACCCAGTCTTGAGTATCCATTACCGACAAACTCTAATCTAGCATGAGTCATCTCCCTATTCGTTGCATCTCCAAGATCAACGAACACCTATTTTCTTTTATGAGTTCAAGTCCAATTTGAGTCGTCCTAATCCTTCGTTGCATCTTCCATGATCAACGAACACATCCTATTCCTTTAAAAAGAACATCAACGTATGGTCCTTAACAATCCATTACTTTGCATCTTTTTCGAGCCCAATCGAGTCATCTCATAACCCTATAGAATATAACTCGCATCAGTCCATACCATTAAACAGTCTTATCATGTCATGGCTGCACATCACTCCTCGAGTAAGCCGAGATATCATTCAACGGAAATCACAACAACTACTTATATCTCACGCAAAACATCCTAGTCGAACTCGACATTCCCTAAGCTCAAGCCCCAAAGGCCTAAACCAATATCAGACAAGCACTCAAGGAGCATCTCCTCCGAATTCAGACAATCTACGTGAGATGATACTAGCAAAACAACTAAGCAATCACAAGCAAACATACATCCATAACTCGATAAGACCACATTACAAGAAATCATGCAAAGACTAGTCGAACCACCAATCGGGTTCGTCACCGCTAAAGGTCTATCGACTATCTCGGGTTCCAATCCCAACCTATCTACCAGGTCAATAGATACGAAGGAACGGGAAGCTCCGGTATCAAAAAATACTCGAACAGGAATATCATAAACAGAAAGCTTACCTTGAATGACGACATTCTTTCCCTTCTCCGCCACAGTCGGGGCATTTGACGAAGAAGGAACGACATTGATAGCATATGCTTTCACAATTTGCTTTTCTTTAGGGGGTTACAGACACTGATCCTTGTGATGTCCCACTTGGCCATAGTTAAAGCACTTCCTGTCCGCTGGCTTCGCTCGACATTCTTTAACATAATGGCCCTTCTTGCCACAGCTAAAGCACTCCACATCTTTCTTATTCTTTTTCTTCTGGCCATCCTTGGTCTGATTCTGCTTTCTCTTATTCTGAGAACCATTCTTGCCTCCACTGCTTGCTTGCGGTTTTGGCTCCTCTACAGATGCAACCTCATTCTTCGACTTAGGGTAAACACTCTCTGACCTCAACGCTTTCCCCACAATCGATTCAAACGTCTCATCGATGTGGTTAATAAGCCTTTCCCCCAAGTACTGATCTAAGCCTATTATAACTTCTCATTCTTTTTCTTGGGAGTGTCGATAAGGGATAATCCATACTTGGATAAAGTATCTAACTCATCAATATATTCCGAGATTGCCCCACCATTCTGCTTAAGCTCCAAAAATTTCCTAAACAATTCAGATTTGTGAGCAGCTAGAATGAACTTTTCGCTGAAATGATTCATGAAATGATTCCAAGTAACTTGATCTTCAGGGGTAGCTGCTTTAATAGCATTCCACCAATTCATAGCTCGTCCTTGAAGCTGACGCGATGCTAACTTTCTCTTCATGGCATCATCGATTCCCAAGTCCTCGAAAATGCGCTCAACTATCCAACCAATTTTGATCATCCGTAGCCGACTCCGTTCCGTGGAATGGCTTCCCACCAAGACTAGTATAATCCTTGTTAAGCTTGGCGAAATCGGCCCTAGGCGCTTGCACTACTGCACCACCACCGTTAGCAGCATTAGGAACTGCTCCTCGAGCATCCCTAAGCATCTCTTGCATGAAGGTATTAAACATTGTCTTCATATTAGGAGCATTCCCATTATTATCTCCTCTACCAGTACCCCTGTATATTGGCTCATCCTTCAATCTGTAAGGAGAAAACGATTAACCATCTCTTCAGTAGTGCCAGTGCAGTGCGACTTCATCCTTAAATATACAAATAGTGTATATATACATATATATATATAGCTTTTGAAAACCAAAATATCACAAATACGCTCTCTCATATACATGTACTATCTCTCCCTTGTGTCTTTCCCTAGGTTAACTATGGAACCTAGAGCTCTGATACCAAGTGTGACGGCCCGCCCCGCACCAGCCGACATTTCCAATGAAAGTACGTTGTGCCAATGCCCAACCAGCATGGGACGGTCGTCAAAGAAAGGAAAAAAGGGAAATTTGAACTAACAAGGAACCTGTAGTATATCTCCAAGCACATGGAATAAAATATAATAATAACATAACTTGACATAAAACAGGCGAGACAGTGCATAAGCTGAAAACTTAAACAATCGTAGCAGTGGAAAATCCAAAATTATAGCTTATGTTCAACATCATCCTTATTGCAACTTCTAAAACTGTCTCTAAAGCAAAATAAGAAAGGTACACTACTAATGCCCAAAGTAGTGACTAGTAGCAACACAGGGAGAATGTATATACAGAATAGTACGTGTAAGCCTCCTGCTCGTTTCCGGACAGCTACTCGTTCACAACCACCTAACCTATCTCTAGTCTACCCGTTTAAGAGCACCCAGAGTAATAAGAAGAGACATAAAACTCTGGGACAGACAAAAGTCTGGTATGAGCGATAAGCAGCAAAACAGAACAATAACAGGTATACTAAACCATACCTGAACCTGTACCTGCAACCAAAGAGTTAGCACAACATACCGTACAATACTCTAAGGTGCCACTAACATATGGTGTAAAGGATACGGGGGAGGGGGTGTGCTTGTCATAGAGATAGCAAACATATCAAGCATAGCAACCATCCTCACATCTCTCACTCAGTGCGTAAAGCATATGTTACCCATTACTCTGTTCACCTAATCCTTTGGGCCAAGACGGAGTCCAACCCCGTATAACTATCACTACAAGCCCCTAATCCATCTCTTAGTGGTGAACCAAAATTATAGGTATTGATAACCCCTTTGCACACATCCCGCAACAAAGCCTAATCATGAAGTAAACTCGTTGGTTCCCAGTTCATTGGTCGTGGGTTCCACTCATGACCCATGCCTGGTCGTGATGGTCCATCTAGGTCGACGTTTGGATCGTGATCTCTCCTCCGGATCGGGATAGGTTCCTCCTAATGGTAGGCTCGTCTTCTTCCACTCGATCGGGTCGTGGACACCTATTGGGTTCGGGTCGTGTCCCTTCATTGCTTTGGATCGTGACTCAAGGTCATGGCTCCAAGCATCGGTTCGTGGTGTCCTTGTCACGAGCGGATCAGGTCGGAGGTTCATCAGTGGTTCGTGGCAACCTCTCCGGGTCGGGTCATGGTACTCGTCCTTCAGCTGATCCGTTCGTGGTACTTGAGCAAGAACGGGTCGGGTCGTCGCTATCAAGCGGTTCCACCAGCGATTCATGTGAAGGGGTTCTTCACGGGCAGGTCGGGTCGCGCTTCACTGATCCGATCCGGTTCGGGTCAAATTCCTGCAACTGTTTTACACCATACGACTGCGTTTTCGACTATTCTAACTATTCTAATCAATCACAAAGCATACCATACAGTCATAGCAACATATAGAATTGACCATAAACACCAGAACAACAAGTTGATATGTCAAAATAGATCAGACCTACCTAAAACCCATATTTTCCCCTTAAGCATGTTTAAGCAAATCTAACGATAGGATTAGCAAAACTTAACCAAATTAACCCAACTTCCAACTGAGGTCTAAAACGGTGTTTAAGAATTTCAAAACATTTTTTCAGAATTTAATTATGTTTAAATTCGCTAATTAATGCTAATTACCTTTAATTAACCATAATTAGTGTAAAAACAAGGCTAATCACTCACCTTTGCCACAATTAAAACTTTTAGAACTGAAACTCCTCTGATTTAGGCAAATACCAATGTCTAACAGCAGCTCCAACCTTGCTTTTGTGCTATTTCTCCTTAATTTGATGTTGCTAAGCTTAATCCTTGATTAGAGAGCGCTTTGGGAAGAAATTAGAAGGTGGAGGTCATTGTTAGGGTTTCAAAGAGGTAAATGGTGGCTGGAAAACTGAAATAGAATGAAAACCTAACTCATTTCAGCCTCCCTATAACCCTAATCCCAAAATGGGTTATAGGCCCATTCACTAATCACCTCATTTGGCACGGTTAAGCAGTTTTTCACCATCTAAACCCCATAACCCTAATCCCGAAATGGGTTATAGGCCCATTCACTAATCACCTCATTTGGCCCGGTTAAGCAGTTTTTCACCTTTTAAACCTTATTTCAGCCATATCTCCCAAATGGTAAGTCCATTTTTCACATATGACCACTCTACGGAAAGATAAACCATCATCCGGATCTAATGGAAGTGGTTTCAGGTCAAAACTCCTTTCTAATCAAAAGTTATGGCCAAAACAAGACCAGCTAGGGGTAAAACGGTCATTTAAAAATCGGCAAAAATCATGAATATGGGAATTGACCCCAATAGTCGTCCCCCAATGTCACACGACCATACGACTTCGTATGTGAAAGAATTAACTATTCTACGATCCTTTGATGCATAAAATGCGGGTCGTTACACCTGTCTTTAACTGGGTTAAAGAACTAATGTCATTTAAAACACGGTTCACGATAAACCCTAAATCACATTACATTAATTATGGAATCCTCACGGAAAACAGATCAATATATAATCGATATCAATTTCTGTATCCGGGTAATAATATAAATTGAATAGCCACAAAGCCTTTTGAATTCCATATATAATAAAAGTCTTCCTGCACAGAAGCTCACTTCGATTATTAATAAATCGAATTATATTCCATTCCAATTTATTTTATTAATTTGGAAAACTTTACTTTGGAAATTTCCATTAAATCTTAATAAAAAGATTTATAAATTCCAAATCACATTTCATTGTTAGTCGGATTAAAGAACAAGTGTTATTTAAAACACCGTTCACGAAAACCCCAAAATCCAATTCTTTCATTCAATTCCATTTAAATATTAATTAATTGGAAAACTTCTCTAAATCTAAGTTAAAAGATTTATTCTTTTCTCAACTAGGTTTAAGAACAGTGTTAATAAAGACACCATTCACGACAAACCCAAAATCCTATTTGACATTAAATACAAGGCTCTGAATAGAAATTATATTGGCTTATATTCAATATCAAATTCTGAAACCAACAAATATCATATTGGAAATAACGATATAAATATATCTTCCAAATTTCCATAACAATATCCGTATAATCACGAAATCCAACATCGAAATATCCCGAAGATGATTTCCATTCGAATCCACTCCAATTCATATATTGGAAATTCTGGTTATATTAAAACACATTCTCAATCCAATGTATTTATTCAAAAATAATTGGATTATAATTCTGGTTAATAACTAGTTCATTTCGATAAAAAAATATTTTTATCTTTTCAAATATAGAATTTTTCATCCCAGTTCTTTCCAAATCATTTATTATGATTTTACACAAATTATTAATATTTTTAATAATTTTATTAAGGCCCTTTCAGTCGATTTCCATAAACGGTCATCGAACTGCACTTACATTGACCTTTTCCAAATTTGATTTGGACATAATTCCAAATCCAACCGTTAGATTTCAAATCTCTTATATTCGTTGGAAAGCTCTTTTCGATACGAACCCAATGGTTCAAGCTTTAGGAGAATCCGACAGTCGGGTCTCCCATAATATCAATTCGAAGTCAATGTTCAAAATTCGCAAACAGCTGCGGCGCGGCGCATTCTATTCAGGCCGTTATATTATATATATAATATATATTTCATCTATTTTCGTTTAAAATGTACTTTATAAATCGTTTATAAATTCGTTTTAAAACGATTCTAACTTCATTTCCAATTTTAAATCAAAATTGAATACTCCTTATCATTATATTATTTAAATGATAAGATTTTCAAAATATCAGATTTTGAAATCATTTCCTTTTCGATATTCATTATAAAAATGAATAAAATCGATATAAATATTGCTCCGTCAAAATGGAGCATATATAATCAATACGGCTTCACATATTTTAATATTTTCGTGTCCATCCAAAATCGGACATTAAAATCAGATTTTAATCCTTTATTGAATATTATTTTAAAATATTCCTTATTTTAAAATATTTGTTATTTTAAAATATTCGTTCTTTCCGAATTGGAATCAGACACAGTCAATTACCATATAATGTAATTTATATGGATTTCATACATCATATGTATACAACAACAATGATAAACAATCAACCATCATTCAGAGTGCACTACACAACTGCATAAGAATTAAATATAAATAACTAACGCTTACAATAGTCTGTCAACCAATCAATTGACATACAACTGAACAATTGGGATTGGTGTATGTCAAATATCATCCCAATACCCGTGTGAGGTTTCAATTAACACACACAGATTTTATTTTTGCAGTAGGGCGATGTGTAAAATATATCGTCCCAATGAATATCAGTCAAATGAGTATACATAAACAAATCATCCGATTTGTAAATGAATATTTATTTTCATTTAAGGAGAATTTTATGCCGTTCATATATACGTTAAAAATTATATTTTTAACAATAAAATATTTTATTCAACCCATAAATATTTTATACAGTTCATTTATATAATGAAAATGATATTTTTATCATTCTGACATATTTTTAGAAAATTTTGGCAGCATAACGGCACGATACTAGAACCGAGAAAAGATCTAGCCTTACCCCTCGCCTAATACTGGCTCGTCCCATACACTAACCAATTCTAATCAATTCACAATTAATCCACAACCAATTTTTTAATCACAATCAAATCACGCAGAACAACCAAACAAATAAATATTGAACTACCCCAAATGCCATTTACGGTGCCATAAGTGGCTATTCGCGGAGTATGAAATCCGTGTGTCGGTCATATCCATACATCGCTTTCAATTATGTGATTGTGCGAATTCGAGTGTTGAACTCCATATAATTCAAATCACATAATATGGTTTGTACAATAAATATTGTCAGGGGATCTAAGCCCCGTCTGCAACCTAAAATATTTTTAACTGTAAAATAAATTAAGAGAGAAGGAGTTCTCACTTTTGGTTTCCACTCTGTCATGCGTTTCTGATGTTTTGAATTAATATTCTAATTCCAGAATTTGCAGACGAGCTCTAATCTTCATTCCATCCTTTTTCTAATGTAAGCGCGCCATTCTGGACAACTTTCACCTAATGGACTTTTTCCCGAAAATGCTCAAATTCGTCTGAATTCGCGAAATTACATAAATTGGACAACAGACTTTGGACGCGTTTTCTGAACAACTCTGCAATCCAAAATCTGACTTCCATATACTCAAATCAAAGAGGAAAGTGTGCTCTTCGACTATGGCAGTATTGAGTTTTAGTCAGAAGCACATGGATTAGGAGTTATTGGCTCGAGAAGGTCGCATCATTAAATATACGCTTGAAGAATTAAAAATCAGGTTTTTATTGGCCCGAGGGGGTCCACGGTGGCGGTGGAGGTAGGGTACAGCGGCGCAGGTGGTAGGGGTCCGGCCAGGGGGCAGCGACAGGCTTAGTTGGCGGTGGCGGCGTGGGTTTTGCGGATTTTTGGGTGGCGGTGCTTTTACAGAGGAGGAGGAGCGAGGGGGATGGTCTACGGTGGTGCCAGGGGAGGCGGGATCGGCGTGGGGAGGCGAATGCGCAGCGCGGTGGCCGGCGGTGTCCAGGAGGCGGTGCGGCTAGGGTTTCTTCGATCCTTTTTTCTTTTTGAAAACTGACGGGGTGATAGTGGGAGAGAGAAAGGAGGGGTTGACCAAGCTATTTATTCAATTATTTTAATTTTCCAAAAAGTAACTTTTTCTTTTGAACTTTAAATCGAATCCAACGACTGTCGCCTCAAGCTAATTACCCTCATTCCGAACACAACGGGATATGTTTCATATGCCAATTCAACTGTTTTAATAGCTTTTCATCAAAATTAAAATATAAATTAATATAACGTTCAAAATTGATTTCAACATATATTTTAATTTACCGGGGCCACATACTGACTTCAAAACTTCCAGAGAAATAAACCCAGCTATGTTTTGACGATACGTTCCTTACCAAACTAATTTTATTGAATTTGGAGACCGTTTGAAAAATGGTCAATTTCTAATTGATTTGTAACGACCCGGATTTTGTCGACTTTGGTTATCGCCATAAACTCAATGATGACTAACCAAACATCGAAAAATACCAGAAAGTTAATGAAAGAAATTAGAGGGTGAGGAAACATAAGATAGAAACTTAGAATAGAAGAAAAAGAACACAATACCAGAGTAACACGAACCTCACAGCGGAACGAATAACATATAATATATATAACGTAACTTGAAATATACATTTGTACTTGAATATACATCATTATCAAAGTACAACACTTACCACACAGCGGAAATAAACTATAGCTATATGATCCTGAAGCCTCCTGCTCCAAGCTCTTCAAGTATCTGTAAATCTCGACTATTTGACTGCCCGTACAAAATTGGGCACCCAAGAGTTTAGGGAAAACAACAAAATAAACTCTGGGTCAGTCATGGGACTGGTATGAGTAAAACGGTTTAAAACAGTTTGAACAAGTAAACGATATCTCATAAGACCACGCCGTATAACGGAATGGGGTTTTCCCTTATGAGAATCCAAAATATTTTTATATCAAAAACCTTTTGATATTATAATAATGTCTATCAACCACAATATAATAATCATCTAGCAGAAACGCTTTCATCTCACGTTCTACATATATAGTATACAATCAAAACTGCAAGCACGTATTGGGTAATGGATTTCCAACTATGACAAGGTATGGAACCACCTTTTGCTAGTGTACCTCTAGAAAGGAATACACTGGGTTCAACAAGAACATCTTGCAACCCGGCCACACATGACCGACCACTCATTTCGCTTGAGTGTATCGAATGTATATCACCAACGGTTGGGATCAGTAACTGTTTCCTGAACAGGACATCATCAACAATAGATTTTTAGAAGTAAATGAAACTCTAGATCAGGTGATTATACACCCTACTTCGGAGCGACCGACTTAGCCATGCTGCCTACCCGATTTTTGTCATTTACCGGATGTGAGGCTAGAAGCTACGCTTTATCATCACACCAGATTCACTTCAAATGTCACATCGTCAAATCCATCAAATCATCGATTGACGTCTACAACCATACATTACGTTTTAGCTAAAAGAAGTTTCCTTCTCCGCTTCCACTCTTGGTACGGTTGAAGAAATCAATGTATGTGACCTTTCTGGAAATACTCCGTCAGACATTCATCCATACAAGTCATCCAGGAATAGGATGAACTGAAAGCACTATTCAATACATCCATCTTAGACACTGTTATCTAAGACTTATACAATAGCCCTTGCACTTTACTCCGTCTTCAATTATCTTTGGCATATATGATTCGCAACGCTTATGCCAATACAGAGCGGTTCCTTGGATAATAATCCAACCGGTCTCTCCATATTAACAACGTTAAAATGGTCAAAACTTCGATAGTCTGTGATTTAACCATCAAAGAAAAACAGGTGTGCAACAACGATATTATTTCCAGATGGAAATTTATATCGATCAAACATCATTTAACATTTATCTCCTTAGTTCATTTCTCATCTCCTGTTTCCCTATATTCAACATTTCTTATTTTCTAAA
Source organism: Allium sativum (assembly GCA_030737875.1). Taxonomy (NCBI): domain Eukaryota; kingdom Viridiplantae; phylum Streptophyta; class Magnoliopsida; order Asparagales; family Amaryllidaceae; genus Allium; species Allium sativum. Next base: position 752,181,363 of record CM060922.1, read on the forward strand.
TTTAGAAAATATATGTTATTACCATTGGAAAACATTTCCATTTCTTGTTTTCTATATCAGAAAACATTTCTGGTTCTTATTTGGAAAACATTTCCAAAACTCCTTCATTGGACTTAGACAGATGTTTAAACAAACCATCGCGATGCCAACTCAAAATAATTATGCTTATTAACTAAATTCCTTTAACCCACCTTCACTATCGAACCTTAACCATTCCTTAGTTAAAAATGAAGTCAATCAAGTTGGGGTAATACTACCTCTCAGACCTTAACTGAATAACGTTTCTAACCTTGAAATAGACAAAGTTCACCTTTTAATTCTTTAACAAAATTCCTTACGTAACTCTCTTTCGAATCATCTCTATTCGATAATCCTTTCCTTCGAATAAGGTATATTTGATAATCTCTCTTACGCATAACTAGATCCGATTAACCTTTCTTCAAATAAACTAAATTCGATTTACTCTATTTATCTAACCCTAATCGATTAACTCTTTTTACTTAACTCCTTTCAAATAACTAATTCGATAACTCCTTTCGATTAAACCATAATCGATAACTCCTTTCAATTAAACTATAATCAATAACTCCTTTCGATTAAACTATAATCGATAACTCCTTTCGATTAAACTATAATCAATAACTCTTATGTGTTTAACTCTATTCGAATAACTAATTCGAAAAATTCTTATTTATTTAACTCTATTCGAATAACTAATTCGCATAACTAATTCGATTTGCTTAATTTCAAATACTATATTCGATTAACTCCCTTCGAATAAACTATTCATTTATAAAGATTTACTTTTAGTAATGGTTCTTCACTTTACAAATGATTTCCTTTTAAATTCGTTTTCCTTTTATGACGGTTACCTTTTTAAATCATCCTATTTAGTTATAAACAAATTTCCTTTTTATAACTCTATTTATTTTCTAAATATTTCCTTTTAAATTCTATTTGCAAATGGTTTTACAAATACCTCCTTTTCGATTTCATTTGTAAAGTTTTTACTAATATTCCTCTTTCGATTCCATTTGTAAATAGTTTACAAACATTTCTCTTTCTGATTGATTTGTAAATGGTTTACAAACCTTTCTCGTTCTAATCTATTTGCAAATGGTTTGCAAATAATTCCTTTAGGGTTTCATTTCTAAGTATTTTCTATTTATAAATAATCCGTTTATAAATAAATTTATATTTATAAATATTCCATTTATAAATAATTCCTTTTATAAAATCTCCTTTGATTGTTATAAATATTATCTCTTTTATAAAATCCTTTGATTCTATAAATAATCTATTTTCAATATTCATTTTGAAAATTCCCTTTTCGCCATTCCGGTATGTTATGGTATTTAACACATCAAATCACGATGACCAATATCGTTCAAACACATATAATCGACAACAGATTATATATCACATCATATATTACAATATATGAATCACAGTAAAATAAATGTTGAGGAATCCAGTTGGATTCCTCCAACCTGTCTCCCTGCATCCACAGATGTTATACAATATAAAATCAACATCACTTTCAGTTCCATATGATATATTCTGTTAAACAGAATCAATATAGAAATTCAACTAACTGACTAGCAGTTCAATCAAACAGTCAACACACAGTCAATCAGCCAATATTTAACAGTTCTAAAAATACAACATGAAATTATTAACTGTTCAGAGTTAGTGAGATTTCCTCACATTTGAAGTTCATCGTTAAAGAACGATAAACTGTTGTTTGATTTGAATCAAACAATTTATTTCGCCATAAATTCAAACGAGCTCCAATCCACTTCCAGTCAGTTCCATTAGGTAGTGCCCGTCCATACGATCCTAATGGATCTTGTTTTATTGAATTTCGGTCACGTATGAATTAGATATGGAAATTCTAATTTAGTACATTTTATACACAATTAATAAATAAATAACCAAAACAACCAAAAGAATCGGGCCTTACCCCTTGAATTAACAGGCCCATCCGACCTTTGAAAGCCCATACCCGCACCTTAAATCCTCCTTCCCCAAATTGATACTCACGAACCCGTGCTCCATAATCAACCACCGAACACCATTTCTCCATCTCCCCATCGCACATCATTTCCTCATGAAAAATCCCAACCGTAACCACCAAATAAAAAAAACCCTCCTCTGATCAATACCAGTACCTCTCTACTTCGAAAAAATAGATCACGGTATAGTCCAAATACAGAACAATAACCATGGTGTCTCGCCCCTTTTCAACTCGCAACCGCACCTTCATCTTCATATAATTTATTCAATAAAAATCACCAAAGTGCTTGCTATAAAAATCCCTATCAGACCATACTAATTTCATCATACTCGACTTCAACTGCTCCTCGCGGTCTTCAGCCTTCACAGTAACCATCGACACCCTTACTTCATCGCACCTCACCAAAATCCACATACAGGTGCTCCTCCTCCCTACAAACTCAATGCCACTCACCCTTGAACCCATCTCCGCCTCATACAGCTCCAACACGCAGCCCTAGTTCCGACTGTTGAACCCGTACAACAATCCAACGACGACCGGAACTAATGGAATTCATATCAGATATAGAGGATTACTTCCGGGGTTTAAATATGTGTGAATTTGGATTTATGGATTTTATTTCATTTTCCCTTTGATTTTCTTTTATCGAAGTATTTTCATGGAATAAGGAATGCGACGGCTACAATGCGTTGACCTCAGAAAGAAAGAGTTTTAGGGTTATGAAGGGTGTTGGGGTATATTTATAGGGGAAATTTTAATGTTTTTATTTTTATTATTTTCAAGCTCTACTTGTATTTGCATTCTAAAAATCCCTGGGATCACATAAAATACCCAAAAATCACAAAACTAGACATGCAGCTACAGTACGACATTACGGTCCCAACGAAACTAGTTTCGTCGAATTCCGACTCCATTTGCTCACACAGGGTATTTTTAACCGTCAAAATATCGACTGTTTTTCACTCTAAAAACCCGTACGACCACATAGTGACTCTAAAAATCACGAAACTGGAAATCTAACAACTATTTGACATTGCGGATCCAACAAAATTAGTTTCGTCGAATTCCGACTTCGTTTACAAAACTGGCTATTTTTAAAGCTCTAGATGACCCATTTAAATATTTAAATATATTTAAATATAATTAAATTAAATATTTATAATTAAATATTATCGTATATATATTCACAGTGGAATACCATGCAGCTCTAGAATATTCCTATATGAATTTCTAACTTGATATTTCAAATCTGGGTCAACCCGATATTCGATTTATATTAAAATTCCTTTTTGAAATATAAATAATCCCTTTATAAATTATAAAGGAATTCCATAGCGACTCTTCTAGAATTTGATTTGGACGTAAATCAAAATCAACATACGAAATCCTGATTTTTCTCTTCCACTAGAAAGATATACTTCACCAGCTCTACACGTTTCTTGCTTCATAGAAATCCGGCTTAAAACGAATCCTTTACATTCAGTTGAAGTTCAAATCGCCAAATAACGAACTGCCGCGCCATTTTAAGCTCGATTTTAATTATAATATAATTATACATTCAAACTGTCGTTCAAATAATATATTCGTTATTAAAATTCAATTCCAAGCTGAATTAAATATCACAGACGATCCAGTTTACACCATATTGCCATTTCAGCCAATTCTGATTATTTCAAAATTAAATATATTACTTAATTTATTATTTTTAAATTAAATATTCACCATTATTTAATTAAACAACCATTTAATTCACTATATCACTATTTATTTAATTAAATAAATTAATTATAATACCTCTGCAAATGCAGGTCATTACAATCTTCCCCACTTAAAATAATTTCGTCCTCGAAATTGCTAAAGTAGAGAACGACCATATCGAGTGGTTAGAACATATTTGTTCACTTCTTAACTTCAGTTTCAGCTGAACCAGTTTAATTTTAATTATATTATTAATTAATTCTTATCAACGAAAATATTCAAAAATCCTGAAAATTTTCTAACACCTTAACTTTTCGAAAAAATTCGCCAGCACCTCCTTTGTACTGGTCAATACGTCAAACCACCACTCGCCTCTGTAGGCCATCTCCATCCCAAAAGAAAATCAAATAGCCAAGCGGCTTGCCAATTCGGCTCATAAATCTCATGCTTATATCAAATATAAACTTGTACCTTTTGTCGGCATATCATTATATCCTTTCCACCTGTTATCAATTCAGTGGTTACAAGGGTTATCCCAATCAAATTCCAATCTCCTTTTATCCACATCACCACCATTCACTTATATACGAGCCAAATATCATTTTAACTCGAGTTTCTTCTAGATTCCCAACTCTTAACTTGATTATTCCATTACACTTCAAATTTGAATCTCACAATCCAATTTGTCTTGTCATCATTCTAATTCAACCTCAGTTACCACTTTACTGGCTTTACTTTAATTCAATTTTTCTTTCACAAATTTCTGTTAAATTTGTTTTTAATTCAAACAGTCTTTCCCTGGGAGTTTTTAAACAGTTTACTCTTTTCAAAAATCAAATTTTCCTTTTGAACATGTCACTGAGCCCTTAATTAATATTCCATTAGTTAAATCACTTCTCTATTTCTTCATCAATATTTGATAACCAAATATTTTCAATAACCATATTGGCCTTTTATGTTATTTGGAAAACATTTCCGAATATCGCCTTCCTTTATTTTCTAAACTTTAGAAAATATATGCTATTTATAATTGGAAAATATTCCAGTTACTTATCTCTTTTCCGATCTCGTTTATTTCTATACTTAGGAAATATTCTTTATTATATTTCCAAGCTTACATTTATTTGGGTTAAAACGGATGTTGTGTAAAACATTGTTACGACAACCCAAATACTATATTCAACTAACTCTTATTCAACATTGATCTTCGAGCCTGAAATCTTACTATTTATTTGTTAATAATGAAATCAATCAAGTTGGGGTATAACTACCTCTCAGACCTTGACTGAATAACATTTATAACATCAAAACAGATATGACTACTTACTCGAATAATCAATACCATACAACTACTTATTCACTTTTAAACACGTATACGCTTCCTCTTTCTATTTTTACTAGATTTTATTCTTAGTCTTCCTTTTTGATTTTACTATTCTATTTCTAAGTTTGTTTCCTTATCGACTTCTATATATATATATATATATATATTGATACGTTGATTTCTAACTATCAAATTATCTTAAAAATATTCTAACTCCTTAAATTCTCGGAAAAATTCGCCATAACCTCCTTTGTACCAGGAGCATCGGGATATTTCAAATAGCCTCCCATGGCCCTCACCAATCCAAAAGAAAAAGAAAAAGCCAAGCGGCTAGCCGATACAGCGCATAAAATCTCATATATGAATTAAATACATACCTTTTCGTCGAGCATTCTATTTATATACCTTCATATCTTATCCATACCTATCTCATGTATATTTATACTTGCCCAACATATTTTAACTATACCTGATCGTTTTAACTCCATTCGTTAATTAATTTGTTAATTAACTCTTTAGTCTATTTAACTTTTATATTTGAACATGACATGTTCAAATATATTTTAACTTGCTTATTAACGAATTTGAATCCAAATTTCAAATTTAAGTTCTATATTCGATTTCGAATATCCATTTACAAATCCAATTCACCTTTCAAAGTTCAACTTCAAATTCAAAACTCGATAAACTAATTCCTCTTCGACTTAGTTAATTCTTTCAATTTCTATTCAAATTTTATATCACTTATATTATTCAAATCTATATATCAAATTCTATTATTCAAATTCTATATTATAAATCCCATTTGAATTTCTATATTCAAATTCTATATATCAAATTCTGTATTATAAATCCCATTTTGAAATTCAACACAACCTGCCTTTCCCAAAACAAATTCAAAACAGTATCTCTGGTAGTAATTCGTCACTTACAACTCGAAAATGAATACCGATGATGCAGCTGTCATCATCAGAATCTATTTTCAAGCGATCGAAGTGAGTTCAATACTATAAAACCATTTCTAAACATTTCCACATTGAAATTCATTTCCAAAATATAATTCACACTGCTTGTAAAACAATTTAAAATCTCCCAGGATCTTAAATTTTCCTTACTTTTAATCCAAATCCATTTACAAACACTTATCCAATTTTCCAAAATTTTAATTCAATTTCTGGTTTAAATTTAAGATTTAACTTATCTGATTTCACGTATTTCACTTATATGAATTCTGATTGGTTATTTACATAACCCTTTAATTTATAATCTTTTTGATTATAATAACAACCAATATATCCAATATATAAAATACTTTATATCAAAATATACCTTGGGTAAACTTATTTTAATTTACCCTCTTTTCAAAACATATCGTGTCGACCCATCGTATTCGAGTGTTTATAAACTCCTACCGATACAGTGGATCAATCTGATCGACCAGAACCCATAACCAACTCAACCAATGAATCTCCACAATATAAAACAATTTTTATATCGATAACAAATACGCTCACTCGTATATATACACTCAACTCAATCTAGGTTATTACTAACCCTATCTCTACCGAGTCACGCCATAGAGCCAAGGTAATTAACTTAACTTAAGCTCTAATACCAACTGTAACGACCCGGATTTTGTCGACTTTGGTTATCGCCATAAACTCAATGATGACTAACTAAACATCGAAAAATACCAGAAAGTTAATGAAAGAAATTAGAGGGTGAGGAAAGATAAGATAGTAACTTAGAATAGAAGAAGAAGAACACAATATCAGAGTAACACGAACCTCATAGCGGAACGAATAACATATAATATATATAACATAACTTGAAATATACATCTGTACTTGAATATATATCATTATCAAAGTACAACACTTACAACACAGTGGAAATAAACTATAGCTATATGATCCTGAAGCCTCCTGCTCCAAGCTCTTCAAGTATATGTAAATCCCGACTACTTGACTGCCCGTACAAAATTGGGCACCCAAGAGTTTAGGGAAAACAACAAAATAAACTCCAGGTCAGTCATGGGACTGGTATGAGTAAAACGGTTTAAAACAGTTTTAACAAGTATAACGGAACGGGTTTTTCCCTTATGAGAATCCAAAATATCTTTATATCAAAAACCTTTTGATATTATAATAATGTCTATCAACCACAATATAATAATCATCTAGCAGAAACGCTTTCATCTCACGTTCTACATATATAGTATACAATCAAAACCGCAAGCACGTATTGGGTAATGGATTTCCAACTATGACAAGGTATGGAACCATCTTTCGCTAGTCTACCTCTAGAAAGGAATACACTGGGTTCAACAAGAACATCTTGCAACCCGGCCACACATGACCGACCACTCATTTCGCTTGAGTGTATCGAATGTATATCACCAACGGTTGGGATCAGGAACCGTTTCCCGAATGGGACAGCATCAACAATAGATTTTTAGAAGTAAATGAAACTCTAGATCAGGTGATTATACACCCTACTTCGGAGCGACCGACTTAGCCATGTTGCCTGCCCGATTTCTGTCATTTACCGGATGTGAGGCTAGAAGCTACGCTTTATCATCACACCAGATTCACTTCAAATGTCACATCGTCAAATCCATCAAATCCTGGATTGACGTCTACAACCATACATTACGTGTCAGCTAAAAGAAGTTTCCTTCTCTGCTTCCACTCTTGGTACGGTTGAATAAATCAATGTATGTGACCTTTCTGGAAATACTCTGTCAGACATTCATCCATACAAGTCATCCAGGAATAGGATGAACCGAAAGCACTATTCAATACATCCATCTTAGACACTGTTATCTAAGACTTATACAATAGCCCTTGCACTTTACTCCGTCTTCAATTATCTTTGGCATATATGATTCACAACGCTTATGCCAATACAGAGTGGTTCTTTGGATAATAATCCAACCGGTCTCTCCATATTAACAACGTTAAAATGGTCAAAACTTCGATAGTCTGTGATTTAACCATCAAAGAAAAACAGGTATGCAAACAACGATATTATTTCCAGATGGAAATTTATATCGATCAAACATCATTTAACATTTATCTCCTTAGTTCATTTTTCATCTCCTGTTTCCCTATATTCAACATTTCTTATTTTCTAAATTTAGAAAATAAATGTTATTACCATTGGAAAACATTTCCATTTCTTGTTTTCTATATCAGAAAACATTTCTGGTTCTTATTTGGAAAACATTTCCAAAACTCCTTCATTGGACTTAGACAGATGTTTAAACAAACCATCGCGATGCCAACTCAAAACCAATACGCTTATTAACTAAATACCTTTAACCCACCTTCACTATCGAACCTTAAACCATTCCTTAGTTAAAAATGAAGTCAATCAAGTTGCGGTAATACTACCTCTCGGACCTTAACTGAACAATGTTTCTAACCTTGAAATAGACAAAGTTCACCTTTTAATTCTTTAACAAACTTCCTTATGTAACTCTCTTTCGAATCATCTCTATTCGATAATTCTTTCCTTCGAATAAGGTATATTTGATAATCTCTCTTACGCATAACCAGATCCGATTAACCTTTCTTCAAATAAACTAAATTTGATTTACTCTATTTATCTAACCCTAATCGATTAACTCTTTTTACTTAACTCCTTTCGAATAACTAATTCGATAACCCCTTTCGATTAAACTATAATCGATAACTCCTTTCAATTAAACTATAATCGATAACTCCTTTCGATTAAACTATAATCGATAACTCCTGTCGATTAAACTATAATCGATAACTCTTATGTGTTTAACTCTATTCGAATAACTAATTCAAAAAACTCTTATTTATTTAACTCTATTCGAATTACTAATTCGCATAACTAATTCGATTTGCTTACTTTCGAATACTATATTCAATTAACTCCCTTCGAATAAACTATTCATTTATAAAGATTTACTTTTAGTAACGGTTCTTCACTTTACAAATGATTTCCTTTTTAATTCGTTTTCCTTCTTATGATGGTTTCCTTTTTATAACATCCTATTTAGTTATAAACAAATTTCCTTTTTATAACTCTATTTATTTTCTAAATATTTCCTTTTAAATTCTATTTGCAAATGGTTTTACAAATACCTCCGTTTCGATTTCATTTGTAAAGGTTTTACAAATATTCCTCTTTCGGTTCCATTTGTAAATAGTTTACAAACATTTCTCTTTCTGATTGATTTGTAAATGGTTTACAAACCTTTCTCGTTCTAATCTATTTGCAAATGGTTTGCAAATAATTCCTTTAGGGTTTCATTTCTAAGTATTTTCTATTTATAAATAATCCATTTATAAATAAATTTTTATTTATAAATATTCCATTTATAAATAATTCCTTTTATAAAATCTCCTTTGATTGTTATAAATATTATCTCTTTTAAAAAATCCTTTGATTCTATAAATAATCTATTTTCAATATTCATTTTGAAAATTCCCTTTTCGCCATTCCGGTACGTTATGGTATTTAACCCATCAAATCACGATGACCAATATCATTCAAACACATATAATCGACAACAGATTATATATCACATCATATATTACAATATATGAATCACAGTAAAATAAATGTTGAGGAATCCAGTTGGATTCCTCCAACCTGTCTCCCTGCATCCACAGATGTTATACAATATAAAATCCACATCACTTTCAGTTCCATATGATATATTATGTTAAACAGAATCAATATAGAAATTCAGCTAAGTGACTAGTAGTTCAATCAAATAGTCAACACACAGTCAATCAACCAATATTTAATAGTTCTAAAAATACAACATGAAATTATAAACTGTTCAGAGTTAGTGAGATTTACTCACATTTGCAGTTCATCGTTAAAGAACGATAAACTGTTGTTTGATTTGAATCAAACAGTTTATTTTGCCATAAATTCAAACGAGCTCCAATCCACTTCCAGTCAGTTCCATTGGGTAGTTCCCTTCCATACGATCCTAATGGATCTTGTTTTACTGAATTTCGGTCACGTATGAATTAGATATGGAAATTCTAATTTAGTACATTTTATACACCATTAATAAATAAATAACCAAAACAATCGGGCCTCACCCCTTGAATTAACAGGCCCATCCAACCTTTGAAAGCTGTAACGAAAAGGAATTTTGCTCGATCCGAATCAGTCGCTAAACCAATCTAGACCGTTCGAAACGCCTTATTGTTTTGAGAACACGACAAAATAGAACGCGGACGGAAGAACATTTTATTGTATATTACAACAATGCATCAGATTACAAGAATATACAGAGTATAAATGAATAAATTACATTCGATAAATATCAGAGATTACAATAAATTACATAGCAGCGGAAAATAATACAAAAGCACAACTAGAAGTAATGCACGGATACAGAGCTTTCCGAGCATCGTTCCAGCTGTAAATCAGGATCCTGTGAATATAAATCTACAAAACCAAAACTACTAGCTGCCCGTGTGGAAAATAGGGACACCCAGAGTTTAGGTTAAAACAATAAACTCCAGGTCAGTCATGTGAATGGTGTGAGAACTAAAACAGGTATTAATCTTTTTTTTTAAAGTTCGGTAAATCAAGGGACCACGCCGTATAACACGGAACGGGTTTCCTCCCATGAATACCAGTGCATAAAACAAACAGCGCAATGCTAAATAAAGAAAAATGAAGCTGTTATAAGACCCAGGTCCCATCACACAATGCAACGCAAGCCGGAGGATAGGGTTTTTACCTTATAATAGCCAAAGCATGGTTGATACGTTTAAAACACATTATTTTGATATTACTATAAGTGTATAGTGTCAAAACAATTTCACATCATAAATATCAATCATAGGCGGCATTAATGACCCATACTGTAACACCCCACGTCCATTAATGTCACTCACAAAGGGAATGCATTAACTTCCATGGAGGTTTTAAGTGAATATAGAACAGTAAAATTACAACAAGACAGATATAAAATAGTACTTGGAAATTCAAAAACTTTATTTCATTGTAGCAGAAGTCAAAACATGTTTGATTACATCATAACACCACATTCAATGTCAAGTACAATATCTATCTTGATAAAACAAGTACATAATCCCATTACATGAATAGCCATTAAAAAGAAAGATAACAAGCTGGACTTTACTTCAGCAGTCCAAGCTTTCCAGAAGATAAGCGATCCAACTAGACTCCACTAGAACTTGGCCCAACCTGCGGACCTGAAGGGAGAAAAAGGATGGAAAAGAGGGGGTCAGACATAAAGTCTGGTGAATATGATAATTCTACAATACTATTACCAAAATAACTGGACTAAGGCATAAGCTGGAAGACAAGAAAATGTCTATGAAGAGCAGATTAAGGACATAGACAATCGCTAAAGGCAACGTTATAGGCGCTCCTAAATACTAAAGGATAAACACTATACTGCACCACACCAGTCACCCTAAAGATTCATCCCACTTAGCTTCACTTAGAAACTTTCCCAATGGCTTTACGTACCCCTAGCTGACTACATAGGTGCCGCCTGCCCCTATCTCCACTAGGTGTACCCTACTTCCCATTATTCGATCGGCTCCCTAACTCGTAGATACCCGTGCTGGCCCCACAGTGGGGTGTATCACTCCCCTAAAGTGGCAACCTGATACAACGGACATGCACGGCTTATACCTACACGATGCAACAACGTCTTACCTACCAGCCCGGGTCCACACACGCATATGAAACCCGTTGGACTTGCGTTGCCACCGCTCCCTGTTTTGGCCTCTTATAGTCAAACCCAGTATGCGTGTCCCGTCCTCGACTTGGGTCGAGCCCACAAAGATACGTTTTGGGATACTGGTTGAAATGGGCCCCCACTATTTACCACAAGCATTCCACCTAAGCTTGTCCCCATTAGTCCATCCCACTTAACCCACTTAGTCATGTTCATTTACATGTGTGTTTGGTTAAGTCTAATCGTATTTCAAATGCCTCTAAAGGCAACCACCAGATTCCTCATGCCACCCAAGGCACCTACTTAACCCCCATGTCCCACCTTACATGATTATCTGGTTAAGTATTTCTTAGTTCATTAAGGCCATAACCTCATAAAGACCTCTCACATTAGACTGGCATTTATGGCAGCTGGATTTGCCGGGCGGGTCCGGGCAGTCTTACACCATAAAAGAGTCTAACCTCGTGTCTTTACAACTGTTATGCTTTAGTTTGGGCCTAGAACCTCTCACATTGGGCCGACATTTGTGACTACTGGATTTGCCGGGCGGGTCCGGGAAGGTTTACATCACAAACGGGTCCAACCTCGTGTCCTAAGCATTGATTATTAATAATAATCCACTTTCCCCCAATTTTAATAATTCCCTACTTGAATTATTAATTACTTCCAATTTTTAACAATGTCCATAATTGACTCAATTATGGACATTCATTCATGGTATGCAACATCTTACAAAATTGCACCCAATTTATTAATTCCTAATATTACCCCTACCCCACGTTTGAACGTTTATTCGCAAAATATATGTTAGACTCGAATAGCCTAACTCATAGCATAAAAGAGATTATCATAATAACAACATGTATATGTGACCAAATGAATCATAATAAGGGGTGAAACTTGCATATGTCCAACTTGCATAGATTATACATGTCATGGATCTAAAGGTGTCAACTTGTTCAAAATTCACCTAATATGATCTCAATCAATTTTCATAAACTTACATATGAACATGTGTGAATCAACATCATCTAATTTTTTAACAACATGGTTTTATATGGGTACACCTAACTCAATAGGCAAATTCCCATAATCAAGTTTTATTTAATTATAGTTTCAAGTTTATGGGTACACCTAACCTAATAGGCAAATTCCCATAAACAAGATCCATTTAAATTAAGAAAAAAAAACATAACTTTAAGCATGATCCAACAACATCATGATTTTTCAACATAATATAGCATGATTTATAACATGGCATAGTATGATAGTATAACGTAGCTTGACATGATTCTCAACATAGCACGACATAGCATAAGAGAATTTACAACATAGCATGACATAGCATATATAATTTACATCATACGACAACATAATAACATAATAAGAGATCCACAATATATAGAATTTACAATTACAAATCACGTCACTTTCTTGTGATCCATTCATAACTGAGTCAAATTAGTTTGTAATAGTCTTGTGAGAATCATCATACTCACCAACAAAAGAAAAGAATTAGAGAAAGAGAGATCTTTTGATTTGATTTGTGTAGATTTAGTTGTAGATGATTAGGCTTCCTCTTCTTAGTTTGTGACGGCTATGCTGAACTCCATGGCAGCAGCATGACGGTAGCTTCTCTAATTTTACAAGTGATTTAGGTCTAGGGTCTACCCACTTATTTATAGATTTTAGAATTCATTTAGGCCATTAGATTTAACCTAGAAATAACCGCAGCCGTTCAGACAAGATGGGGTTTATCTTGTTGACTCAGCAATGAGTCAGAAGTGACTCAGCAAACACTCAGCAAATTAATAAACTTCTATTCATGTCATAAATATATATATTTTCTATAATGTACATATTAGATACATCCCCCTTTACTTATTATTGTTTTTATATACATATTAGATACATCCCCTCTCTCACACACTTATTAATATTTTTATATTCATATTAGATACATCCCCTCTCTTACACACTTATTAATATTTTTATATTCATATTAGATACATCCCCTCTCTTACACACTTATTAATATTTTTATATTCATATTAGATACATCCCCTCTTCTACACACTTATTATTATTTTAGCAACTTTAGTGTTAATAGAAAATTCGGGGTGTTACATTCTCCCCTCCTTTTAGGATTTCGTCCCCGAAATCTTCAAGTCTGGAAGAATGTATATCCTACCATCCAAACGTCCATCTACTCATCCATCATACACAGGCATCCATTGTCCTTAAAAGACTTCTAATGCTTTATGATCATATGCAAGTGTGTGTACATGTCCTTACCTAATGCGAAATCAGGCTGTCTACTGATTCAGTTGACCTCCTTAATGCAAATTATGTAAGTGTCATGAATCCATTATGTATGCAAAAGATCCTAATTGCTTACATATTACTTTATATGCGTGCACACCCATTCAACCGAATGCAGCATCCATATGATGGTACAACCATTATACATCCATTATACTAAATACATCCATATATATGCAATATGCAATATGAAGTGACTGAGCCGATCTAGTGCCTAAAGTGTGTGTATATATGCATCCACGAGCAACCACTAGCAAACACTTGCATCCATTTTGCATCCATCATACATAACATGTCTCAAACACATGTTTCAACCATAGGATTATCCTAACTAAAGGTCAAAGATACTAATGAGAGGACATACTAAAGATAAGATAAGACAAGCTAAGCGATAAAGGAGAAATTAAAAGACATACCCTCAAAAAGAAAAGGGTACAACGAACGCATCTTCTCTTCTGTCTCCCAAGTTGCGTTGCTCTCATCATCTCCCCATTGCACTTTAACCAGTCTGACCTCTCGATTCCTCAACTTTTTGATCTCCGACCCAAGAATGCATGTAGGAGCTCGTCTAATTGTTGCATCACGCTCTATTTCCACCTCTTTAAGCAAGCTCGGCTCTACCACCTCCGCGGTCTTGTGCAAACACTTCCTCAAATGTGATACATGGAATACGTCGTGTACTCCACTAAGTTTCTCAGGCAACTCCATCCTATATGCCATCTTCCCAATCCTGTTTTTTTACAGGAAACGGCCCTACAAACCTTGGTGCTAATTTCCCCACGGACCCAAAGCGAACAACATTCTGTAACGGAGATACTTTGATAAAAACCATGTCCCCAATGTCAAACTCAAGATCTGTCCTCCTCTTATCAGCATACGATTTTTTACCTATCTTGTGCTGCTTTCATCCTCCTTCGAATCAACTCAATCTTCTCCGAGGTTTCCCTAACCATATCGGGCCCAAGTAGGATTTTATCGGTAGATTCCCACCAACATGTAGGCGAACGGCAAGGCCTTCCATAAAGAGCTTCGAAAGGTGCCATGCCAATACTAGACTGAAAGCTATTATTATATGCGAATTCTACTAACGGAAGGTGCTCTTCCCATGTACCCCCAAAGTCTAGGATACAAAGCCTTAAAAGATCCTCTAGAATGCGATTCACCCTCTCGGTCTGGCCGTCTGTCTGAGGATGATATGCGGTGCTCAAACATAGCTGAGTCCCTACCACCTCTTGTAAACTCTTCCAAAATTCGCTAGTAAAGATGGGGTCACGGTCGCTTACTATACTAGAAGGAATACCGTGCAAACGAACTATCTCCTTAATGTATACAGAAGCCAACCACGGAGCAGTCCTCTTACTTTTCACGGGAATAAAATGGGCGCTTTTAGTAAGTCTATCTACTATAACCCAAATCCCCGTGTTACCCTTCCTTGATCTTGGTAATCCATCCACAAAATCCATTGAGATGCTTTCCCATTTCCATAGTGGAACTTCTAATGGGTGAAGCAACCCACCGGGTTTCTTTTGTTCTGCTTTAACTCGTTGGCACACCAAGCATCTAGCGACGTACTCGGCCACATCCTTTTTCATACCGGCCCAAAAGAAAACCCGCTTCATATCTTTGTACATCTTATCCCCGCCGGGATGAATGGTCATTTTTGAGCGATGAGCATCATCAAGAATGGCCTTCCTTAAGTCTTCGTCTTGTGGTACACAAAGTCTATTATCCCTTCGTAACCAACCCTTATCGTCTAGGGTATACCTACGAAGATGGCTTGACGACTCCCCCCCTTTGAGCTTTTCTACTATCTCAACCAATTGTGGGTCGTCTCGCTGTGCCTCACCAACCCGTCCTAGAAGTGTAGGTCTAACCTCCAAGGATGCTAACAGACCGGGTACTAAGTCAACGGAGGGTCTAAAGTCAAACATAGAGATGAATTCTAAGCTTTGTCGTTCAACAAACAACGGACTCAAGGACAACCTTTTCCTACTTAAGGCGTCTGCCACCACGTTATCCTTGCCCGGGGTATATGCTATTTCAAAATCGTAGGAGGCTAAGAATTCCATCCACCGTTGCTGCCTTAAATTCAAATCCTTCTGAGAGAATAAGTATTTTAATGATTTGTGGTCAGTGAACAGTTCGAATTTCTCACCAAGAAGATAGTGACGCCAAGACTTAAGCGCGAAAACAATTGCGGCTAGCTCTAAGTCATGCGTGGGGTAATTCTTTTCATGAACCCTCAACTGCCTTCCACCATAGGCTATTACTCTTCCCTCTTGCATGAGGACCGCGCCAAGTCCCGTCCCACAAGCATCAGTATAGATGGTAAACGGTTTATTCCCGTCTGGCAGCACTAAGACTGGGGCTGAAGTTAAGGCTCTCTTTAAACGTTGGAACGCATCATCGCAATCTTTGTCCCACGTAAAAACCAGGTTCTTCTTCGTTAACCGTGTTAATGGAGCTGATATTTTTGCGAAGTCTTTGATAAACTTCCTATAATAGCCAGCCAACCCCAAGAAACTTCTTACTTCGGTTGCATTTTTAGGGACCTTCCAATCTTGGATGGCCACCACCTTTGCGGGATCCACTGCTATCCCTTCTTTGGAAACCACGTGCCCTAAGAACCGTACTTCCTTCCTCCAGCAGTGACACTTAGAAAATTTTTCCTTAAGGTTATGCGCTCGAAGGGTTTCCAACACTTCCCTAAGATGTAGGGAGTGATCTTCTTTATTCTTAGAAAAGACTAAGATGTCATCCACAAAGACTACCACGAATTTGTTAAGGTATTCCCTAAACACCCTACTCATCAAATCAACAAAATATGCAGGGGCGTTTGTCAAACCAAAGGGCATCACTAGCCATTCATAGAATCCGTCAGGAGTCCTAAAAGCAGTCTTATCTATACTATCCTCAGCCACTCTCAGTTGATGAAAGCCAGTGGCTAAGTCCAACTGCGAAAACACTGAGGCGCCAACTAACTGATCAAAGAGATCGTCAATCCTCGGCAGTGGGTGTCGGTTCTTTTTAGTAAGCTTGTTTAGTTCTCTATAGTCCATACAAAGTCTAAGAGACCCATCCGCCTTTGTGGCAAAAACTACTGGAGCACCCCACTCCGATATACTACGTCTTATGAACCCCTTCTCAAGCAACTCCTTTACTTGCTTATTGAGTTCCCTCCTTTCACGAGGAGCCATGTGGCGCACTGGCAAAGATACGGGTTTAGCATTATCCACAAGATAAATTCGAAAGTCTATCTCCCGCTTTGGAGGTAAGCCCTTCACCTCCTCAAACACATCCGGATATTCCCGGACCACTTCTACCGATCGCAGGTTCTCTACAGACGCGTCAAGCGATTCAAGATAACTTAGCATAACGGAATTTATGGGATTACAAAAGATGTCGAGAGCATTACCAAGGCGAGTCACAAGCCTAACTACTCTCCTTTCACAATCAAGAATGGCCCTATTTCTAGACAACCAATCCATTCCTAAAATTAGCCCATAGCCCGTGAAGCCCAATACATAAGCATCACCTCTAAATTCAACGCTAAGTATAGAGATTTTCAAATCCAAACATATCATGGTCAAATGAGCCGAACCCCCAATTGGATTTGAAACGACCAAGGGATCCTCTACTAAACTGGTGTTCAAGTGCAGTGATTCAACTAATGATGCAGAGATAAACGAATGAGATGCGCCAGAATCGAATAAGGTACGGACAGGATGATCAAACAGAAAAACTAAGCTTTCAACAGAAATTGTTCTACCTCTTTCTTGCAGCGGTGGGGCCGCAATAGCCTGAACTTGCCCCCTTGCCTGTCCTGGTGCCATAAGAGCCTGCACATGTCCTCCCGAGGTAGACCCTGCCCTCTGCCCCTTCTTTGGACAGTCCTTCACTAAATGTCCCGCATCTCCACAATGAAAACAACCAGTCTTCTTTTTCTTTCTACAATCTTTGCTGAGATGGCCAGGCGTCCCACAATTGAAGCATTTCTTCTTCCCTTTGCCATTATTGTTTCTACCACCCTTCTTATTTTGCTGTTGGGGTTTCTTCTGATCCCCTTTCTTTTCAACTGCCTTATCCTCATGCATAAGTGCCATTTCTACTAGCTTTTCAAAGGTGGCTCCCATAGGGATGTGGGTCATAGCCAACCCTTGCAACGGTTCATTCAAGCCTCTAACGAACCTCAAAGCTTTCTTCTCTGGCGTGTTCACCAACTCCAAGCCAAACCTTGCTAACTGATTAAATTTATTGACATATTCCTTTACTGATGAGCTCCCTTGCTTTAGTGCCAGGAATTTTTTCATATTTAAGTTCTCCTCTGCCCTTGAAAGAAACTTTGCCTCAAACCTTCGTTTGAAATCCGCCCATGAATCAACTGGACGTTCCCCGTTAGTGACCTCCCACCAAAACGAGGCCTCTCCCTTCATTAACCAAGCAACTAAACGGACTTTCCTCCCATCTTCCACTTCAAAGATATCCAACAATTCCTCAGTCTCCTTAAGCCAATCTCTGGCCTCCACAAACGTCTCAGTCCCTTGAAAAGTTTTTCCTCCCATAGCCTTGAATTCCTTGCACGTCTTTGCAAAAGTGTCAACACGAGGAGGAGGAGGAGGAGGAGGAATGGGTGCAACTAGGGGTGGAGGAGTATCCGCTGGGCCTGCAGTGGTGGCCCTAGCCTCCAAGTATCTCCTAAACCACCCTGGAATCGTCACACCTTCTGGGAGATTAAGATCTTCAGCCATGCTGAAACGAAAAAGGAAAGATTCAAAATGGAGAATTCGAAAGATAAAGATAAGGATGTGGCTATTTGGGATTATGTTTTTCATAAAAACTCTCTTTAAATAACATGTTTTTTTTTTGAAAGCACTTCTTCCAAAAATACTTTAGAAAAAAAATATTTTTCTAAAAAAAAATTTATCTGTTCTGGTAACCTTATGCTCTGATACCACGTGTAACACCCCACGTCCATTAATGTCACTCACAAAGGGAATGCATTAACTTCCATGGAGGTTTTAAGTGAATATAGAACAGTAAAATTACAACAAGACAGATATAAAATAGTACTTGGAAATTCAAAAACTTTATTTCATTGTAGCAGAAGTCAAAACATGTTTGATTACATCATAACACCACATTCAATGTCAAGTACAATATCTATCTTGATAAAACAAGTACATAATCCCATTACATGAATAGCCATTAAAAAGAAAGATAACAAGCTGGACTTTACTTCAGCAGTCCAAGCTTTCCAGAAGATAAGCGATCCAACTAGACTCCACTAGAACTTGGCCCAACCTGCGGACCTGAAGGGAGAAAAAGGATGGAAAAGAGGGGGTCAGACATAAAGTCTGGTGAATATGATAATTCTACAATACTATTACCAAAATAACTGGACTAAGGCATAAGCTGGAAGACAAGAAAATGTCTATGAAGAGCAGATTAAGGACATAGACAATCGCTAAAGGCAACGTTATAGGCGCTCCTAAATACTAAAGGATAAACACTATACTGCACCACACCAGTCACCCTAAAGATTCATCCCACTTAGCTTCACTTAGAAACTTTCCCAATGGCTTTACGTACCCCTAGCTGACTACATAGGTGCCGCCTGCCCCTATCTCCACTAGGTGTACCCTACTTCCCATTATTCGATCGGCTCCCTAACTCGTAGATACCCGTGCTGGCCCCACAGTGGGGTGTATCACTCCCTTAAAGTGGCAACCTGATACAACGGACATGCACGGCTTATACCTACACGATGCAACAACGTCTTACCTACCAGCCCGGGTCCACACACGTATATGAAACCCGTTGGACTTGCGTTGCCACCGCTCCCTGTTTTGGCCTCTTATAGTCAAACCCAGTATGCGTGTCCCGTCCTCGACTTGGGTCGAGCCCACAAAGATACGTTTTGGGATACTGGTTGAAATGGGCCCCCACTATTTACCACAAGCATTCCACCTAAGCTTGTCCCCATTAGTCCATCCCACTTAACCCACTTAGTCATGTTCATTTACATGTGTGTTTGGTTAAGTCTAATCGTATTTCAAATGCCTCTAAAGGCAACCACCAGATTCCTCATGCCACCCAAGGCACCTACTTAACCCCCATGTCCCACCTTACATGATTATCTGGTTAAGTATTTCTTAGTTCATTAAGGCCATAACCTCATAAAGACCTCTCACATTAGACTGGCATTTATGGCAGCTGGATTTGCCGGGCGGGTCCGGGCAGTCTTACACCATAAAAGAGTCTAACCTCGTGTCTTTACAACTGTTATGCTTTAGTTTGGGCCTAGGACCTCTCACATTGGGCCGACATTTGTGACTACTGGATTTGCCGGGCGGGTCCGGGCAGGTTTACATCACAAACGGGTCCAACCTCGTGTCCTAAGCATTGATTATTAATAATAATCCACTTTCCCCCAATTTTAATAATTCCCTACTTGAATTATTAATTACTTCCAATTTTTAACAATGTCCATAATTGACTCAATTATGGACATTCATTCATGGTATGCAACATCTTACAAAATTGCACCCAATTTATTAATTCCTAATATTACCCCTACCCCACGTTTGAACGTTTATTCGCAAAATATATGTTAGACTCGAATAGCCTAACTCATAGCATAAAAGAGATTATCGTAATAACAACATGTATATGTGACCAAATGAATCATAATAAGGGGTGAAACTTGCATATGTCCAACTTGCATAGATTATACATGTCATGGATCTAAAGGTGTCAACTTGTTCAAAATTCACCTAATATGATCTCAATCAATTTTCATAAACTTACATATGAACATGTGTGAATCAACATCATCTAATTTTTTAACAACATGGTTTTATATGGGTACACCTAACTCAATAGGCAAATTCCCATAATCAAGTTTTATTTAATTATAGTTTCAAGTTTATGGGTACACCTAACCTAATAGGCAAATTCCCATAAACAAGATCCATTTAAATTAAGAAAAAAAAACATAACTTTAAGCATGATCCAACAACATCATGATTTTTCAACATAATATAGCATGATTTATAACATGGCATAGTATGATAGTATAACGTAGCTTGACATGATTCTCAACATAGCACGACATAGCATAAGAGAATTTACAACATAGCATGACATAGCATATATAATTTACATCATACGACAACATAATAACATAATAAGAGATCCACAATATATAGAATTTACAATTACAAATCACATCACTTTCTTGTGATCCATTCATAACTGAGTCAAATTAGTTTGTAATAGTCTTGTGAGAATCATCATACTCACCAACAAAAGAAAAGAATTAGAGAAAGAGAGATCTTTTGATTTGATTTGTGTAGATTTAGTTGTAGATGATTAGGCTTCCTCTTCTTAGTTTGTGACGGCTATGCTGAACTCCATGGCAGCAGCATGACGGTAGCTTCTCTAATTTTACAAGTGATTTAGGTCTAGGGTCTACCCACTTATTTATAGATTTTAGAATTCATTTAGGCCATTAGATTTAACCTAGAAATAACCGCAGCCGTTCAGACAAGATGGGGTTTATCTTGTTGACTCAGCAATGAGTCAGAAGTGACTCAGCAAACACTCAGCAAATTAATAAACTTCTATTCATGTCATAAATATATATATATTTTCTATAATGTACATATTAGATACATCCCCCTTTACTTATTATTGTTTTTATATACATATTAGATACATCCCCTCTCTCACACACTTATTAATATTTTTATATTCATATTAGATACATCCCCTCTCTTACACATTTATTAATATTTTTATATTCATATTAGATACATCCCCTCTCTTACACACTTATTAATATTTTTATATTCATATTAGATACATCCCCTCTTCTACACACTTATTATTATTTTAGCAACTTTAGTGTTAATAGAAAATTCGGGGTGTTACACATACCACTATGTCGCCATACTAGGCTCTACAAATAAAACCGCAAATGTCACGTATTTGGAAATTGGATTTCCGTCTGTGAACCGAGGCAAAAGATAGTCCTCACCGACTTTGAGACTCTCTAGCCCGAGTATCAGGGCAAGTACTCAGTCAAGCCACTTGGATCGTCAGGGCCGGTCCACCGATGTGGATTAAAATTCATGAACACTGCGTTTCCCCGCCCTTTGGGGCGTAAATGAGCCAACGAATGGCTCCATCGGACCCGAATCGTCCGATCTAACCGAGGCGCCTCGCAATAGCAACAACCACACAGGTGAAAAGTATATAAATGTCAGGGCTGGCAGGTCACTGACACCACCCTAGCTAGAAGGAAACGCATGCCCTCCCTGAGGTCCTCTCCCGTTTCTGGTTCACAACCGGGGTGTGAGACTCGCGAATCAACGTTACACAAAGCTAAGCCACACAGGCCATGCTTCGATCATCAACCACAAGACTTTGCTTTTCAACAGAAGCCTTGATTATTTGCCACTTATGCATGCCACACAGGCAATTCACTCTATGCGTTTGATATCCATCAGTATATAACCCCTGAGCTCGTACGTCTCAGAGAAGGGCGTTAAGCAAGAGAATAAATTCTCCGCCGCCAAACAAATATATATTTAATAGAAATCAATCACACAGACTGAAATCCAATGTCAGACACACAGTCCATTTACAAGTTCGTTCTAGGTCTGAACGAAACCGAAGGCACCTAGTACCCCGCATATCCATCGATCTCCAAGTACGTCTGGACAATCACCAACTGCTTCCATCTTCTTAGGTGTATAGCCCAATCAAGATCATCAGTAATCACCCAAACGACGTGAAGACCTCCGGTCTTCAACCACCGTCTTCATCTTCGACACCACGTCGAATCAGTTATTCAGAATGGGATAAACCCAGTCTTTCTGAATAACTCGCATATATAATAAATAAGTGTTACACAAACACAACATACGCCTCATTCCAATTCAGAATATTCTTTTATTCAAATATTCCTATACTTTGGGAAAAGTTCCCATTAATTTTATCAAAGATAAATTCTTTAAATTTATTCTTTAATCTCCTTTGAATATCAATTCAAACTAGTCGGGATTAGGGAACCACACCGAAGTAATCATTTATTTTATTTCCCAATCCCAACCTATTCATCCCATGAAGTAAAACTGGTAATACTTCATATCTAACACCACAGTGTTATCGGTAAATTCAATTACCATTTCACGTTCAAATCTGATTAAAGATTTAATTATCGCCTGGAGCAAAACTGTTGATATTCCATTCTCGATCTTTTCAATCTAATTAAAGATTCATTAAAACTCCACTTAGTTTTAATCTTTAACTGGGTTAAAGAATCAGTGTCATTTTAAAACACGGTTCACGATAAACCCAAAATCACATTCATTAATTATCGGGTTAAAGAACAAGTGTTATTTAAAACACTGTTCACGATAAACCCAAAAATCAATACCAATTCAATTCCAATTACATATTACTTAATTGGTGCACTTCATTAAGTCTAAATAAAAAGATTTAATCTTTTTCTCAACTGGGTTTAAGAACAGTGTTAATGAAGACACCATTCACGACAAACCCAAATCACATTTGATATTAAATACAAGGCTCTGAATAGAAAATATACCAGCTTATATTCAATATCAAATTCTATGACCAACAAATATCGTATTGGAAATAACGATATATATATCTATATCTTTCAAATTTTCATAACAACAACTGTATAATCACGAAATCCAACATCGAAATATTCCAAAGACAATTTCGATTCCAATCCATTCCAATGCAATCACTGGAAATTCTGTTTATTTTCAAAACCATTTCAAACTCACTTTATTTATTTTAAAAATAAATAAATTACTATTCTAGTTCAAAACTAGTTCATTTCGATAAAAATCTATTTTTATCTTTTCAAATATGGAGTTTTTCATCCCAATTCTTCACAAATCATTTCTTATGATTTTACACAAATTATTACTATTTTTAATAATTTTATCAAGGTCCGTACAGTCGATTTCCATCAATGGCCATCGAACTGCACTTATAACGACCTTTTCCAAATTTGATTTGGACATAATTCCAAATCCAACCGTTATATTTCAAATTTCTAATATTCGTTAGAAAGCTCTTTTCGATACGAACCCAACGGTTCCGGTTTTAGGAGAATCCGACGGTCGGATCTCCCGCAATATCCATTTGAAGTCAATGGTCGAAATTCACGAACTACCGCAGCGCGGCGCGTTCTATTCAGGCCATTATATTATATATATAATATATACTTCGTCGATTTCAATTCAAAACGTGCTTTGTAAATCATTTTAAATTATTTTCAAAACGGTTTCAACTTCATATTCAATTTCTAATCAAAATTGAATATTCCAATATAAATTCGTTTTAAATTCATTTCAAATTGATTTCAATTCAAATCGATTTTAATTCAATTTGAATTCATTTTCTTTTAAATTCAATTCAATTCGAATCCGTTTTATATTCAATTCAATTTGAATTCGTTTTATATTCAATTCAATTCAATCTATTTCAAATTTCAAATCTATTTCAATATTCATTGAAAAATGAATAAAATCGATATAAATATTGTTCACATCAAAATGGCGTCAATCTAATCAACACAGCTTCATATATTTTCGATTTTCAAATATTCTATTTCAAATATTTCTTTTTCAAATATTTCTTTTTCGAACATTTCTATTTCAAATATTTCTTTTTCAAATATTTCTATTTCAAATATTTCTTTTTCAAATATTTCTTTTTCAAATATTTCTTTTTCAAATATTTCTATTTCAAATATTTCTATTTCAAATATTTCTTTTTCAAATATTTCTTGTTCAAATATGGAATGAGGCCCAATCAATTACCATATAGTGTTAATTATATGGATTTTCTACAACACATGTATATAATAACAACGATGAATAATCAACCATCATCCAAAGTGCATTCTACACTGTATAAGCATCAGATATAGATATTCAATGCTTATAACAGTCTATCAATCAATTGATCGACATACAACTAAACAATCGGGATTAGTGTATGTCAAATATCATCCCAATACCCGTGTGGGGTTTCAAACAATCAAACACAGATTTTATTTGTGCAGTTGGGCGATGTGTAAAATTTATCGTCCCAATCTATATCAGTCAAATGTGTGTATATAAACAAATCATCCGATTTGTTTATATTAATTTATTTCATTTCATATACACATTAAAAATTCTATTTTTAACTATAAAATATTTTCCACTATAAAATATTTTATTTCGTTTCACATCACACAATCAACTACACATCAAAATCAAACAAACAAGCGTACAAGCCGTCCATGGTCTGTGGACGACGGGTGTCGGGTGCTACTAAACACCGTCTGCATCCTAGTATATATTTCAACTAGAAAAATAAATTGAAGGTGAGAAATTCTCACAGAATAGCTAATCAAACCCCATGACTCTTCTTATGTAGAAATCTTCGCCGTTCTTGCCTTTTGTCACTTTCGTTGCCCGTAGCCACTACATATATAAAAATCACAATTTTATATTCTTGCTATGTATATAAAAATTATATTTTTACTTCGCTATTCAATATATAAAAATCGAATTTTTACTTCGCTATTCAACATATAAAAATCAAATTTTTACTTTTCTATTCAACATATAAAAATCAAATTTTTACTTTGCTATTCAATATATAAAAATCGAATTTTTACTTTGCTATTCAATATATAAAAATTGAATTTTTACTTTGCTATTCAACATATAAAAATCAAATTTTTACTTCGCTATTCAATATATAAAAATCGATTTTTTACTTTGCTAAAAATCATATTTTTATTTCGCTACATACATAAAGATAATATTTTTATCACTCTACATAAATAAATAAAAATCATATTTTTATTTCTGTTATCTAATTAAAAATTCATATTTTTAATTGTATGTTATATATAAAATAAAAATCAAGAAGAAAACTCACAGTCATTCAAAGAGGAGAGGTGCAGGAGCTGCGAATGGTCGGACGGGCGCTGTGGAGGTCTAGGACTAGGCGCAGTCGGAGGTAGGTAGGGCTTGGGGTTTCGCGCGAGGTGGATGGAGGGGTGCGGTCGGGGTTTAAGGGGGAGCTTGAGATGGGTTCGACGAGGAGGAGAAGAAGAGGCGGAGGAGCAGATCGAGGGGGAGGCGAAGGCAGGGCGGAGGCGCGGTCGACGGCAACGAGGTGAGGCGGGCGACGATCGCGATTCGGGTTTAGGTTTTTTTTAATTTGATTTCGAACTGAATTATAATGGGGGGGCAGATAGTATAGAAGGAGGGGAGGGTAGATTTTTAATTATTATTTATTTAATTATTTAAATTTCAAAAAGTTGACTTTTTATTTGGACTCGAAACGAGGCCCACCGCCTGTCGTCCATAGCTAATTACCCTCATTCCGAACACAATGGGATATGTATCGTCGGCTGATTCGATCGTTTCGATTAGTTTTCGTCAAAATCAACATATAACTCTATATATTGAATTTGTACGCGCTTTTCAATTTACCGGGCCCACATACTAACTCGAAAAATTCCCGAAAAATATTTTCTAGCTTCGTATTGACGATGCGGTCCTAACAAAACTAGTTTCATCGAATTCTGAGACCGTTTGAAAAATGGCCATTTTCCAGTCGATTAAAATCAACTAAAACTTGTAATGACCCGCATTGGCAGAGGTATTATAATTAATTAATTTAATTATATAAATAGTAATTTAGGAAATTAAATCGTCGTTAATTAAATTATAGTGAATATTTAATTAAAATAATAAATTAAATAATATATCTAACTCTGAAATAATCAGAGTTGGCTGAAATGGCGATCTGGAGTGAACTGGGCAAATTAAAAATATATATTTCAGTTTAGAATTTGAATTTGAATAATGAATATATTCAATCGACGACAGTTTGAACGTATAATTATATTATAATTAAAATCGAGCTTGAAATGGCGCTACAGTTCGTAAATTGGCGATTCGAACTTCAAATTAATGTACATGATTCGTTTTAAGCTGGATTTCTGTGAAACAAGAAACGTATGGAGTTGGTGGAGTATATCTTTCTAGTGGAAGAGAAAAATCGGGATTTCGTCATGTAGATTTTGAGATACGTCCAAATCAAATTTCAGAAAAGTCGCTGTGGAATCTCCTTTATAATTTGCAACGCTTTATTTACGTTATAAAAGGATTTTCGATATAAACTGAATATCGATAAATCTAAAATTTGAAATATCAAACTGTAAATTCTGATATGATATTCTAGAGTTGTACGATATCATATGTGAAGATATACGATAATATAAATTTATTTATATTAAATTTAATAATATTTAAATATATTTATATATTTAAATGGGTCATCCAGAGCTTTAAAAATAGCCAGTTTTGCAAACGAAGTTGGAATTCGACGAAACCAGTTTTGTTGGATCCGCAATGTCAAATTACTGCTAGATGTCAGTTTCCGTGATTTCTAGAGTCACTGTGTGGCCGTACGGATTTTTAGAGTGTAAAACAATCAGTATTTCGACAGTTAAAAATACGCTGTGTGAGCAAACGGAGTCGAAATTCGACGAAACCAGTTTCGTTGGGACCGTAATGTCGAACTCTAGCTACATGTCTAGTTTCGTGATTTTTGGGCATCATGTGTGATCACATGGATTTTTAGAAGTCACAAGTGAATATAAAGGATTAAATAAAAATATAAAATTATTAATACAAAAATATATAGATATTTTTGTGGCCTATAAATACTCCCCTTTCACCCTTAAAACCTATTTCAACTCATTCCTTAGTCAAACCAAATTCTCCGCCGCTGGAAACAAATGTCGTGAGAGAAAGAGAGTTTCAAAAATCAAAAAGAAACCAAAGAAAATTCCTTAAATCCCCAAGTATATATATTCGAAACGCCCATCACTTGCTCTTCGTTTCTGGGTATGTTTTGTTTAGTTCGATTCTAATTCTGGCGTTCGAAGGTTTCAACAGTGGAACTAGGGTTCGTCCTTTTGGGTTCTTGAAGCTTTAGTTTGAGTTTCTGAGTTCGAATTTGGGATCAAGGAGTGTTTTAGCACCTGTGGTGGAAGTTTGGTGGGATTCGACACCTTCTGGAGTGGAGCGACATACTGATTTGTACAGGGAAGGCTGACGACGCACGAACCAGAGAGTATTCGAGTGGAGAAAACGGGGTACAGGGCGGTGGAGATTTTGATGGGTAATCGAATGGTGTATTTAGATTTTGTAAACGTGAATGATTAATGGAAATGGGAGTGATCGAAGTTGTGTTAATGGCGTGGAGATAATGGAAGGAGGAGTGCGTGATTTTAGTGGTTTGGAGAAGAACTCGAAGTCGGGTTTGGTAGTTGGGTTGGAAGATGGGTCGGCTATAAGAGGTTGAGGCCCATTTGAGTTATGATTTAGTTAATATTATTTAATAATATTAAACTAACTTATAAAATGAATATCTTGATCATACAATATCAGAATCACGAACCGTAAGTTGCGTTGGGATCGTATGAATGGTGGCTACGCGCTGGAACTGACTGAAAGTGGATTGGGGCTCGTTTGGATTTATGGAAAAATAAACTGTTTGACTCAAATCAAGCAACAGTTTATCGTTTTTAACGATGAACTGCAAAAGTGAGTAAATCTCACTAACTCTGAATAGTTTATATTTTCATGTTGTATTTTTAGAACTGTTCAATATTGACTGATTGATTGTGTGTTGACTGTTTGATTGAACTGCTAGTCAGTTAGTTGAATTTCTATATGTGATTCTGTTTAACAGAATATATCATATGGAACTGAAAGTGATGTTGATTTTATTGTGTAACATCTGTGGATGCAGGGAAACAGGTTGGAGGAATCCAACTGGATTCCTCAACAGTTATTTTATTGTTTTTCATATATTGTGATATATGATGTGATTTATAACCTGTTGTTGATTGTGTGTGTGTATGGACGATATTGGACATCATAACTTGACATGTTGAACGCCGTGACATAGCGGAATATTGAAAAGAGAATATTTATAAAATCAAGAGGATTTTATAAAAGAGAATATTTATAAATAGAAATAATTATAAATGGAATATTTATAAATAGAAAATACATTTAAGTAGAATTATAAATGAAGGGAAACCTTTATAAATGGAATATTTATAAAGTGAATTATTTATTTAGAATAAATAGATAAGATGTTATAACATGGATTATTTATTTGTTAAATAAATAAAATATTAAATATGGATTATTTACTTAGAAATAAATAGGAGATATTCAAGAAGGAAATAACTGCAAATCATTTTCTTTTTGAATGGGAAGGCTTGTGTGGTGGGTTTTGGGATTTTCCCGATGCTCCCGTTACAAAGGAGGTTATGGCGAATTTTTCAGAGAGTTTAAGGAGTTAGAATATTTCAAGAATAAATTTGAAAAGGGAATATTTGTAAACCATTTACAAATAGAATTGAAAAGGAAACATTATAAAAAGGAAATCATTTTTAAAGTGTAGAACCGTTATTTAAAAGTAAATCTTTTCAAATGAATAAAACGTTGTTAAAAAGGAAATCTTTATAAAGTGAATAAAGTAAATCGAATATAGTATTCGAAAGGAGTTAAATTGAATATGGTATTCGAAGGGAGTAAATCGAATATGGTATTCGAAAGCTAGTAAAACGAATATGCTATTCGAAATGCGTTAGTCGAGTCGAGTTAGTTGAATAGAGTTAACCAGATCAACAGAGTTAACCAGTTCAGTAGAGTTAACAAGTTCAGTAGAGTTAACCAGTTCAGTAGAGTTAACCAGATCAATAGAGTTAATTGAAAAGAGTTAATCGAGTTAAGTTATCGAATACCACTTATTCGAAGTAGAAGCTTATCAAATATAGTTATTTGAGATAGAGTTAGTCAAACAGAGTTATTCAGGATAAGTTGCCATCTCGTACGACCGCTAGCGTAATTCACAGGGCTGTAAATAGCCTACGGCGGTCGGATGTTTCCTGAGGGAGTCAGGCGTAACCATTGTGATCGCTGCGATCTAGAGTCAAGCGAATGAAGTTAAATCGAATATTAGTTATTCGATAGGAGTTAAGTTCTTGAGTTAGATTATCGAGATAAGTGAGTCGAGTTAAGTTCGTCGAGTTAAATTAATCTATGTTAATTTCATCGAAAGGAGTATCGATGTTAGTTTCATCGAAGGGAGTTATCGATTAGTTAAATCGAAGGGAGTTATCGATTAGTTAAATCGAAAGGAGTTATCGATTAGTTAAATCGAAAGGAGTTATCGAATTTAGTTATTCGAAAAGGAGTTATCGATTTGTTAAATCGAAAGGGAAGATTATCGAATATAGTTTATTCGAATAGAGTTAGAAGAGATTATCGAATGTAGTTTATTCGAAGGAGTTATCTATTATTAGTTAATCAAAGCGAGTTATAGAATATTAGTAAAATCGAAGGAGTTATCGAATATAGTTTATTCGATGGAGTTAATCGATTAGAATTAAATCAAATGAGTTAATCAAATATAGTTTATTAGAATAGAGTTAGAGGAGTTATCGAATATAGTTTATTCGACAGGAGTTAAGTGAATTAGTTAAGTTAAACTAAGTGAATTAGTTAAGTGAATTGGTTAAGTTAACCAAAGTGAATTAGTCGAGTTAATCAAAGTGATTAGTTCAGTTAATCGAGATAAGTAAATCAAGTTAGGTTAATCGAGTTGAATTAGTCAGTCGAGTTAATAAATGGAGTTAGTCAAACCAAGTAAAACTAGTCAGAGTTAATTAATTAAGGTTGACCAGTTAGAGTTAATCAATCAGAGTTAATCAAATAGAGTTAAGTAAAATTAGAACTGACTAGAGATTAGTAAATTGAATGGTTTTCTAAGTGTCTATCTGATGTTGGTTTCGGCCTTCGGGATTTATACTTAGGGAATTGTTCTCATACTAGTTCACAGTCAAGGACTGATAGTTGGGGAAGAGTAGTGATTTGTAAATAAGCAGATGGTAACGTTTTCCAGTGTTAATAACATATATTTTCTAAACATAGAAAATAAGGCAATGTGAAAATATATATAGATATATGTTGATGATTGATCAATATAATTTCCATCTGGAAATAATATCATTGTTTGCACACTTGTTTTTCTTTGATAGTTAAATCACAGACTATCGAAGTTTTGACCATTTTAACGTTGTCAATATGGAGAGACCGGTTGGATTATTATCCAAAGAACCACTCTGTATTGGCACAAGCGTTGTGAATCATTTATGCCAAAGATAATTGAAGACGGAGTAAAGTGCAAGGCTTGTTGTATAAGTCTTAGATAACAGTGACTAAGATGGATATACTGAATAGTGCCTTCGGTTTGTCCAGTCCCAGGACAACTTGTATGGACGAAGGTCGGACAGAGTATATCCAATGGATCGCGTAAGTTAATCTGTTTAAACGTATTCACATTTGGTGGCGGATGAATTCGTTCCTCTTAGCTGTATACCCGTGTTATTTTTGGATAAATCAATTTGTGATTTGGCGGGTATGACGACGTGACATTTTAAGTGAATGAAGATGAATGTCTGACAGAGTAATTCCTGAAAGGTCATGTACATTGATTTCTTCAACTGTACCAAGAGTGGAAGCGGAGAAGGAAATTTCTTTAGCTGACACGTAATGTACTATTGTAAACGTCAATTAGTGATTTCAATGGATTTGACAATGTAGCATTCGAAGTGAATCTGATGTAATGATAAAGCGTAACTTCTAGCCTCATCATCCGGTAAATGAAAGAAATCGGGCAGGCAGCATGGCTAAGTCGGTCGCACCGAAGTAGGGTGTATAATCAGCTATCTAGAGAATATTCATTTGTTTCTTAAATCTATCAATTTTGTCCCATATATATACGGGAATGGTTGCTGATCCCAACCGTTGTTGATGTACATTCGATACACTCAAGCGAAATGAGTGGTCGGTCATGTGTGGCTAAGTTACAAGATGTTCTTGTTGAACTCCGGTGTATCGTTCCTAGAGTACACTGATCGGAAGGTGGTTCCATACCTTGTCATAGTTGGAAATCCATTATCCAATACGTGCTTGCGATTTTGATTGTATACTATATATGTAGAACGTGAGATGAAAGCGTTTCTGCTAGTTGATATCTATTTGTACATAGACATTATTATAATATCAAAAGGTTTTTGATATAAAGATATTTTGGATTCTCATAAGGGAAAAACCCGTTCCGTTCTACGGCGTGGTCTTATGAGATATCGTTTACTTGTTCATATACTTGTTTAAACTGTTTTACTCACACCAGTCCCATGACTGACCCGGAGTTTACTTCGTTGTTTTCCCTAAACTCTTGGGTGCCTAAATTTGTACAGGCAGTCAAGTAGTCGGGATTTAAAGATATACTTGAAGAGCTGGAGCAGGAGGCTTCTGGATCATATAACTATAGTTTATTTCCGCTGTGTTGTAAGTGCTATACTCTGATAAGTGCTATTGTATACATAACTGTTATATTTCAAAGTTATGTTATCTATTATATGTTATTCGTTCCGCTGTGAGGTTCGTGTTACTCTGATGTTGTGTTCTTCTTCTTCTTCTATTCTAAGTTTCTATCTTATCTTTCCTCACCCTCTCATTTCTTTCATTAATTACCGGGATTTTTCGATGTTTTGGTTATCGACATCGTGCTTATGTCGATAACCAAAGTCGCTCAAAAATCCGGGTCGTTACAGTTAGTATCAGAGCTTAAGTTAAGAATTACCTTGGCTCTGTGGCGTGACTTGGTAGAGATAGGGTTAGTAATACCCTAGATTGAGTTTGAGTGTATATATATGAGTGCGTATTTGTATTTGATATAAAAATGGTTTTATATTGTGGAGATTCATTGGCTGAGTTGTTTATGAGTTCTGGTCGATCAGTTTGACCCACTGTATCGGTAGGAGTAAATAAACACTTGAATACGATGGACCGACACAGTATGGATATGTGATATATTATCAAATACAGGATGTGTTGGTAGTGATTTTAATCAGATAAGATTATAAAATGTGAAATGGTTATATATAACCAATCAGAATTTATACAAGTGAATTATATGGAATTGAAATGAAGTAAATCTGAATTTAGATCAGAATTGGAATTTAAAAATCCCAGAAATGGGAAAGGTGTTTGTTAATGAATCTGGATTTAATATATGTGAATTTTAAAATCCTGGGAGATTTTAAATTTGTTTACAACATTGTAAAAGGATATTTGGAATTGATTCCAAGGTGGAAATGTTTAAAAATGGGTTTTGAAAGTGCTATAGTATTGAACCCACTTCGGTAGCTGGAAAATAGATTCCGATGTTGATCGTGACATCATCGGTGTTCATTTTCGAGTATGTAAGTGACGGATTACTACCAAGGATTTTGTTTTGAATTTGTTTTGGGAAAACAAGTTGTGTTGAATTTCAAAAAGGAAAATTTGATTTTTGAAAGAGGTAAACTGTTTAAAAACTTCCAGGAAGAAAAGGTTGTTTGAATTTAAACAAATTAAAGTAAAATTTGTAAAATCCAATATAATTGGGATTGAGTTAAAAGCCAATAAGTGAAAATCATTTGGAATAGATTAGTGTCAAGTAGAATTAGACTTGATTAGAGATAATCTGGAATTATATTGGACTGGTGAGTTATGGATTTGAAATCAAGAATAGTGCTTGAGTTTGAAATGAAATTCGACTTAGGTATAAGCGAATGGTTGTGTTAGAGATAAATTGATTTGAGATCAAGTTGAAATTGCATTGGTATATGTTGAATTGATGACAGGTGAAGTGATAAAGTTGATATACCCAACAAAAAGGTACAAGTTTATATTTGATATAAGCATGAGATTTATGAGCCGAATTGGCAAGCCGCTTGGCTATTTGATTTTCTTTTGGGTTGGAGAAAGCCTAGAGAGGCAAGTTGTGATTTTACCGATAGTGCTGTACAAAGGAGGTTATGGCAAAATTTTCTGAAAATTTAAAGTGTTAGAAAATTTTCAGAATTTTTGAAAATTTTAGTTAGTCGGAAGGAATTAATATTTTAATCGATATTAATTGGTTCAGTTGAAATCAGAAACAAGGGGTAAACAAATCTTAGGAATTCAAATAGATAGGGTCGTCCTCTACCTTAGCAATTTCGAGGACGAAATTATTTTAAGTGGGGAAGAATGTAATGACCTGCATTGGCAGAGGTATTATAATTAATTTATTTAATTATATAAATAGTAATTTAGGAAATTAAATCGTCGTTAATTAAATTATAGTGAATATTTAATTAAAATAATAAATTAAATAATATATTTAACTCTGAAATAATCAGAGTTGGCTGAAATGGCGATCTGGTGTGAACTGGGCAAATTCAAAATATATATTTCAGTTTAGAATTTGAATTTGAATAACGAATATATTCAATCGACGAAAGTTTGAACGTATAATTATATTATAATTAAAATCGAGCTAGAAATGGCGCTGCAGTTCGTAAATTGGTGATTCAAACTTCAAATGAATGTACAAGATTCGTTTTAAGCCGGATTTCTGTGAAACAAGAAACGTGTGGAGCTGGTGGAGTATATCTTTCTAGTGGAAGAGAAAAATCGGGAATTCGTCGTGTAGATTTTGAGATACGTCCAAATCAAATTTCAGAAAAGTCACTGTGGAATTTCCTTTATAATTTGCAATGCTTTATTTACGTTATAAAAGGATTTTCGATATAAACTGAATATCGATAAATCTAAAATTTGAAATATCAAACTGTAAATTTTGATATGATATTCTGGAGCTGTATGATATCATATGTGAAGATATACGATAATATAAATTTATTTATATTTAATTTAATAATATTTAAATATATTTATATATTTAAAAAGGTCATCCAGAGCTTTAAAAATAGCCGGTTTTGCAAACGAAGTTGGAATTCGACGAAACTAGCTTTGTTGAATCCGCAATGTCAAATTATTGCTAGATATCAATTTCCGTGATTTTTAGAGTCACTATGTGGGGATTTTTAGAGTGTAAAACAGTCAGTATTTCGACAGTTAAAAATACATTGTGTGAGAAAACGGAGTCGGAATTCGACGAAACCAGTTTCGTTGGGACCGTAATGTCGAACTCTAGCTACATGTCCAGTTTCGTGATTTTTGGGCATCATGTGTGATCACATGGAATTTTAGAAGTCAGAAGTGAATATAAAGGATTAAATAAAAATATTAAAATATTAATATAAAAATATCTAGATATTTTTGTGGCCTATAAATACCCCCCTTTCACCCTTAAAACCTATTTCAACTCATTCCTTAGTCAAACCAAATTCTCCGCCGCTGGAAACAAATGTCGTGAGAGAAAGAGAGTTTCAAAAATAAAAAAGAAACCAAATAAAATTCCTTAAATCCTCAAGTATATATATTCGAAACCCCCATCACTTGCTCTTCGTTTCCGGGTATGTTTTGTTTAGTTCGATTCTAATTCTGGCGTTCGAAGGTTTCAACAGTGGAACTAGGGTTCATCCTTTTGGGTTCTTGAAGCTTTAGTTTGAGTTTCTGAGTTCGGATTTGGGATCAAGGAGTGTTTTAGCACTTGTGGTGGAAGTTTTGTGGGATTCGACACCTTCTAGAGTGGAGCAACGTACTGATTTGTACAGGGAAGGCTGACGCCGCACGGACCAGAGAGTATTCGAGTGGAGAAAACGGGGTACAGGGCGGTGGAGATTTTGATGGGCAATCGAATGGTGTATTTAGATTTTGTAAACGTGAATGATTCATGGAAATGGGAGTGATCGAAGTTGTGTTAATGGCATGGAGATACTGGAAGGAGGAGTGCGTGATTTTAGTGGTTTGGAGAAGAACCCGAAGTCGGGTTTGGTAGTTGGGTTGGAAGATGGGCCGGCTACAAGAGGTTGAGGCCCATTTGAGTTATGATTTAGTTAATATTATTTAATAATATTACACTAACTTATAAAATGAATATCTTGATCATACAATATCAGAATCACGAACCGTAAGTTGCGTTGGGATCGTATGAATGGTGGCTACGCGCTGGAACTGACTGAAAGTGGATTGGGGCTCGTTTGGATTTATGGAAAAATAAACTGTTTGACTCAAATCAAGCAACAGTTTATCGTTTTTAACGATGAACTGCAAAAGTGAGTAAATCTCACTAACTCTGAATAGTTTATATTTTCATGTTGTATTTTTAGAACTGTTCAATATTGACTGATTGATTGTGTGTTGACTGTTTGATTGAACTGCTAGTCAGTTAGTTGAATTTCTATATGTGATTCTGTTTAACAGAATATATCATATGGAACTGAAAGTGATGTTGATTTTATTGTGTAACATCTGTGGATGCAGGGAAACAGGTTGGAGGAATCCGACTGGTTTCCTCAACAGTTATTTTATTGTTTTTCATATATTGTGATATATGATGTGATTTATAACCTGTTGTTGATTGTGTGTTTATGGACGATATTGGACATCATAACTTGACATGTTGAACGCCATGACATACCGGAATATTGAAAAGAGAATATTTATAAAATCAAGAGGATTTTATAAAAGAGAATATTTATAAATAGAATATTTATAAATAGAAATATTTATAAATGGAATATTTATAAATAGAAAATACGTTTAAGTGGAATTATAAATGAAGGGAAACCTTTATAAATTGAATATTTATAAAGTGAATTATTTATTTAGAATAAATAGATAAGATGCTATAACATGGATTATTTATTTATTAAATAAATAAAATATTAAATAGGGATTATTTACTTAGAAATAAATAGGAGATATTCAAAAAGGAAATAACTGCAAATCATTTTCTTTTTGAATGGAAAGGCTTGTGTGGCGGGTTTGGGGATTTTCCCGATGCTCCCGTTACAAAGGAGGTTATGGCGAATTTTTCAGAAAGTTTAAGGAGTTAGAATATTTCAAGAATAAATTTGAAAAGGGAATATTTGTAAACCATTTACAAATAGAATTGAAAAGGAAACGTTATAAAAAGGAAATCATTTTTAAAGTGTAGAACCGTTATTTAAAAGTAAATCTTTTCAAATGAATAAAACGTTGTTAAAAAGGAAATCTTTATAAAGTGAATAAAGTAAATCGAATATGGTATTCGAAAGGAGTTAAATCGAATATGGTATTCGAAGGGAGTAAATCGAATATGGTATTCGAAAGATAGTAAAACGAATATGCTATTCGAAAGGGGTTAGTCGAGTTGAGTTAGTTAAATAGAGTTAACCAGTTCAGTAGAGTTAACCAGTTAAGTAGAGTTAACCAGTTCAGTAGAGTTAACCAGTTCAGTAGAATTAACCAGATCAATAGAGTTAATTGAAAAGAGTTAATTGAGTTAAGTTATCGAATACCTCTTATTCGAAGTAGAAGATTATCAAATATAGTTATTTGAGATAGAGTTAGTCAAACAGAGTTATTCAGGATAAGTTGCCATCTCGTATGACTGCTAGCGTAATTCGTAGGGCTGTAAATAGCCTACGGCGGTCGAATGTTTCCTGAGGGAGTCAGGCGAAACCATTGTGATCGCTGCGATCTAGAGTCAAGCGAATGAAGTTAAATCGAATATTAGTTATTCGATAGGAGTTAAGTTCTTGAGTTAGATTATCGAGATAAGTGAGTCGAGTTAAGTTCGTCGAGTTAAATTAATCGATGTTAATTTCATCGAAAGGAGTATCGATGTTAGTTTCATCGAAGGGAGTTATCGATTAGTTAAATCGAACGGAGTTATCGATTAGTTAAATCGAAAGGAGTTATCGATTAGTTAAATCGAAAGGAGTTATCGAATTTAGTTATTCGAAAAGGAGTTATCGATTTGTTAAATCGAAAGGGAAGATTATCGAATATAGTTTATTCGAATAGAGTTAGAAGAGATTATCGAATGTAGTTTATTCGAAGGAGTTATCGATTATTAGTTAATCGAAGCGAGTTATAGAATATTAGTTAAATCGAAGTAGTTATCGAATATAGTTTATTCGATGGAGTTAATCGATTAGAGTTAAATCAAATGAGTTAATCAAATATAGTTTATTCGAATAACGTTAGAGGAGTTATCGAATATAGTTTATTCGACAGGAGTTAAGTGAATTAGTTAAGTTAAACTAAGTGAATTAGTTAAGTGAATTGGTTAAGTTAACCAAAGTGAATTAGTCGAGTTAATCAAAGTGATTAGTTCAGTTAATCGAGATAAGTAAATCAAGTTAGGTTAATCGAGTTGAATTAGTCAGTCGAGTTAATAAATGGAGTTAGTCAAACCAAGTAAAACTAGTTAGAGTTAATTAATTAAGGTTGGCCAGTTAGAGTTAATCAATCAGAGTTAATCAAATAAAGTTAAGTAAAATTAGAACTGACTAGAGATTAGTAAATTGAATTGTTTTCTAAGTGTCTATCTGATGTTGGTTTTGGCCTTCGGGATTTATACTTAGGGAATTGTTCTCATACTAGTTCACAGTCAGGGACCGATAGTTGGGGAAGAGTAGTGATTTGTAAATAAGCAGATGGAAACGTTTTCTAGTGTTAATAACATATATTTTCTAAACATAGAAAATAAGGCAATGTGAATATATATATAGATACATGTTGATGATTGATCGATATAATTTCCATCTTGAAATAATATCGTTGTTTGCACACTTGTTTTTCTTTGATAGTTAAATCACAGACTATCGAAGTTTTTGACCATTTTAACGTTGTTAATATGGAGAGACCAGTTGGATTATTGTCCAAAGTACCACTCTGTATTGGCACAAGCGTTGTGAATCATTTATGCCAAAGATAATTGAAGACGGAGTAAAGTGCAAGGGTTGTTGTATAAGTCTTAGATAACAGTGACTAGGATGGATATACTGAATAGTGCCTTCGGTTTGTCCAGTCCCAGGACAACTTGTATGGACGAAGGTCTGACAGAGTATATCCAATAGATCACGTAAGTTGATCTGTTCAAATGTATTCACGTTTGGTGGCGGAGGAATTCGTTTCTCTTAGCTGTATACCCGTGTTATTTTTGGATAAATCAATTTGTGATTTGGCGGGTATGACGATGTGACATTTTAAGTGAATGAAGATGAATGTCTGACAGAGTAATTCCAGAAAGGTCATGTACATTGATTTCTTCAACCGCACCAAGAGTGGAAGCGGAGAAGAAAACTTCTTTAGCTGACACGTAATGTACTGTTGTAAACGTCAATTAGTGATTTCGATGGATTTGACAATGTAGCATTCGAAGTGAATCTAATGTAATGATAAAGCGTAACTTCTAGCCTCATCATCCGGTAAATGACAGAAATCGGGCAGGCAGCATGGCTAAGTCGGTCGCACCGAAGTTGGGTGTATAATCAGCTATCTAGAGAATATTCATTTGTTTCTTAAATCTATCAATGTTGTCCCATATATATACGGGAACGGTTGCTGATCCTAACCGTTGGTGATGTACATTCGATACACTCAAGAGAAATGAGTGATCGGTCATGTGTGGCTAAGTTACAAGATGTTCTTGTTGAACTCCGGTGTATCGTTCCTAGAGTACACTGATCGGAAGGTGGTTCCATACCTTGTCATAGTTGGAAATCCATTATCCAATACGTGCTTGCGATTTTGATTGTATACTATATATGTAGAACGTGAGATGAAAGCGTTTCTGCTAGTTGATGTTTATTTGTACATAGACATTATTATAATATCAAAAGGTTTTTGATATAAAGATATTTTGGATTCTCATAAGGGAAAAACCCATTCCGTTCTGCGGCGTGGTCTTATGAGATATCGTTTACTTGTTCATATACCTGTTTAAACTGTTTTACTCACACCAGTCCCATGACTGACCCGGAGTTTACTTTGTTGTTTTCCCTAAACTCTTGGGTGCTTAAATTTGTACGGGCAGTTAAGTAGTCGGGATTTAAAGATATACTTGAAGAGCTGGAGCAGGAGGCTTCTGGATCATATAGCTATAGTTTATTTCCGCTGTGTTGTAAGTGCTGTACTCTGATAAGTGCTATTGTATACATAACTGTTATATTTCAAAGTTATGTTATCTATTATATGTTATTCGTTCCGCTGTGAGGTTCGTGTTATTCTGATGTTGTGTTCTTCTTCTTCTTCTATTCTAAGTTTCTATCTTATCTTTCCTCACCCTCTCATTTCTTTCATTAATTACCGGGATTTTTCGATGTTTTGGTTATCGACATCGTGCTTATTTCGATAACCAAAGTCGCTCAAAAATCCGGGTCGTTACAAAACTGGTCAAACGCATTTTTCTTCGCCACGCTCACATATTGATTTGAAAAATTATGAAAATTGGAACCTAGCTATAAATTGACATCACGGATCCAACAAAAGTGGTTTTGTCGAAATCCGAGGTCGTTTGCAAAAATTCCATTTTTAAGGGCCTGAATTTCATATCGACTATTCAGAATTTTCAACTAGACATAACTTTTGATTCCCGCTATGAAATCTTGATTTTTCGGATTCGTTGGAAAGATATTCTCTATTAGATTCCATCATTTTTGGTTTCACTAAAATCCGGTTTGTTTTGCACCTGGTACATCCAATTGAAAATTGAAATCGAATTATCGAACTACTGCGCCATTTTCAATTCCTTTTATAATTTAAAATAAATATTTATATTCTAACGACGATCTATATAAATATATTCATTCTAATTCTATTCAAAATAAATTTCTCGTCGTTATTATTTAAAATAATTCATTTTAAATCATCAAAATTTGCTATAATTGCCAGAATAAAAATTTTAAACTGGCCCAGATTTCCGGGTTATTACAATCTCCCGCACTTAAAACTTTTCGTCCCCGAAAAGGAACGAAACCGAAAGTTGTTTAGCAAATCAACTCCACTTTCAGTATTTTCACTACGGCTTAAGTTCTTCAACTTTTTGGTTTCTAAGAACTTTTCAAACTTTTCAAAAATTTGGCTAACACCCTAAATTTTCGAAAAATTTCGCCATAACCTCCCCTGCACCGGGAGCACGGGAAAATCCCGAAATTGCCATACAGGCCTTCTGATCTCAAAAAGAAAAAGAAAAAGCCAAGCGGCTAGCCAATCGGCTCATAAAATCATCATCACCCAAACAAAACAGGAAATTATGATAAACATCTACCTATTTGTTAGGCAAACAAATTTTATTCTTCTGCTCTAGCCTCTTTGCTATGACCTGTTCAATGTAAGTACATGTATATGCAAGAAAATGCGACAAATTTTCAATACAATTCACTATTTGACACAATTTGGCTAAAGGTTCAACATTTTAATTAATCAAACAACACAATCAGCAATCCATTAGTTGATTATCATTTCAAATTTATAACTTTGATATATAGTCTAAATATCAGATTTTTTTTTTGATGCAAAATCACAACAATAAGCCCTATCTAATTTTGGTTCTCACACCAGTCAATAGGAAATATATAGATATTACACGTTCGTCACTCGAATATAAATTCTGATGATGATATATCAATCATTAGAATCACCCCCGGGTGACTAGAGTGTAACTCTATATCTATCCAATATATCAAAACTTCGAATACACGCTAGCTAGGCGCATACGCAAAATCTTTATATATTGGGTTGTCCTAATCAATATGAAATAAATAATCAAATACGAATAATTGATTTTAAATTTTCAAAACAAAATTCATTTCATTTTAAAAATATACTCTTCACACTCGTTCTAGGATACTACTGATCCTATCTCTAACGAGTCATTCTCTTTGGATATTACTAATCCAATATCTGATGAATTCTTTCGTATGGTTCTAAGGTGCCTTGTTCTCTGAGCTTTGTAAACCAAAGCTCTGATACCAACTGCAACGAAAAGGAATTTCGCTCGATCTGAATCAGTCGCTAAACCGATCTAGACCGTTCGAAACGCCTGATTGTTTTGAGAACACGACAAAATAGAACGCGGACGGAAGAACATTTTATTGTATATTACAACAATGCATCAGATTACAATAATATACAGAGTATAAATGAATAAATTACATTCGATAAATATCAGAGATTACAATAAATTACATAGCAGCGGAAAATAATACAAAAGCACAACTAGAAGTAATGCACGGATACAGAGCTTTCCGAGCATCGTTCCAGCTGTAAATCAGGATCCTGTGAATATAAATCTGCAAAACCAAAACTACTAGCTGCCCGTGTGGAAAATAGGGGCACCCAGAGTTTAGCTTAAAACAATAAACTCCAGGTCAGTCATGTGACTGTTGTGAGAACTAAAATAGGTATTAATATTTATTTTTAAAGTTCGGTAAATCAAGGGACCACGCCGTATAACACGGAACGGGTTTCCTCCCAAGAATACCAGTGCATAAAACAAACAGCACAATGCTAAATAAAGAAAAATGAAGCTGTTATAAGACCCAGGTCCCATCACACAATGCAACGCAAGCCGGAGGATAGGGTTTTTACCTTATAACAACCAAAGCATGCTTGATACGTTTAAAACACATTATTTTGATATTACTATAGGTGTATAGTGTCAAAACAATTTCACATCATAAATATCAATCATAGGCGGCATTAATGACCCATACCACTATGTCGCCATACTAGGCTCTACAAACAAAATCGCAAAAGTCACGTATTTGAAAATTGGATTTCCGTCTGTGAACCGAGGCAAAAGATAGTCCTCACCGACTTCGAGACTCTCTAGCCCGAGTCTCAGGGCAAGTACTCAGTCAAGCCACTTGGATCGTCAGGGTCAGTCCACCGATGTGGATTAAAATTCCTAAACACTGCGTTTCCCCGCACTTTGGGGCATAAATGAGCCAACGAATGGCCTATCGGACCCGGATTGTCTGATCTAACCGAGGCGCCTCGCAACAGCAACAACCACACAGGTGAAAAGTATATAAATGTCAGGGCTGGTAGGTCACTGACACCACCCTAGCTAGAAGGAAACGCATGCCCTCCTTGAGGTCCTCTCCCGTTTCTGGTTCACAACCGGGGTGTGAGACTCGCGAATCAACGTTACACAAAGCTACGCCACACAGGCCGTGCTTTGATCATCAACCACAAGACTTTGCTTTTCAACAGAAGCCTTGATTATTT
The DNA here is from genome assembly GCA_030737875.1 of Allium sativum. Lineage (NCBI taxonomy): Eukaryota > Viridiplantae > Streptophyta > Magnoliopsida > Asparagales > Amaryllidaceae > Allium > Allium sativum. The sequence goes on from CM060922.1 coordinate 752,224,574, forward strand.
GCCACTTAGGCATGCCACACAGGCAATTCACTCTATGCGTTTGATATCCATCAGTATATAACCCTTGAGCTCGTACGTCTCAGAGAAGGGCGTTAAGCAAAAGAATAAATTCTCCGCCGCCAAACAGATATATATATTTAATAGAAATCAATCACACAGACTGAAATCCAATGTCAGACACACAGTCCATTTACAAGTTCGTTCTGGGTCTGAACGAAACCGGAGCCACCTAGTACCCCGCATATCCATCGATCTCCAAGTATGTCTGGGCGATCACCAACTGTTTCCATCTTCTTGGGTGTACAGCCCAATTAAGATCATCCGTAATCACCCAAACGACGTGAAGACCTTCTGTCTTCAACCACCGTCTTCATCTTCGACGCCACGTCGAATCAGTTATTCAGAATGGGATAAACCCGGTCTTTCTGAATAACTCGCTTATATAATAAATAAGTGTTACACAAACACAACATACGCCTCATTCCAATTCAGAATATTCTTTAATTCAAATATTCCTATACTTTGGGAAAAGTTCCCATTAATTTTATCAAAGATAAATTCTTTAAATTTATTCTTTAATCTCCTTTGAATATCAATTCAAACTAGTCGGGATTAGCGAACCACACCGAAGTAATCATTTATTTTATTTCCCAATCCCAACCTATTCATCCCATGAAGTAAAACTGGTAACACTTCATATCTAACACCACAGTGTTATCGGTAAATTCAATTACCATTTCGCGTTCAAATCTAATTAAAGATTTAACTATCGCCTGGAGCAAAACTGGTGATACTCCATTCTCGATCTTTTCAATCTAATTAAAGATTCATTAAAACTCCACTTAATTTTAATCTTTAACTGGGTTAAAGAATCAGTGTCATTTTAAAACACGGTTCACGATAAACCCAAAATCACATTCATTAATTATCGGGTTAAAGAACAAGTGTTATTTAAAACACTGTTCACGATAAACCCAAAAATCAATACCAATTCAATTCCAATTACTTATTAGTTAATTAGTGCACTTCATTAAATCTAAATAAAAAGATTTAATCTTTTTCTCAACTGGGTTTAAGAACAGTGCTAATGAAGACACCATTCACGACAAACCCAAATCGCATTTGATATTAAATACAAGGCTCTGAATAGAAAATATACCGGCTTATATTCAATATTAAATTCTACGACCAGCAAATATCGTATTGGAAATAATGATATATATATCTATATCTTTCAAATTTTCATAACAACATCTGTATAATCACGAAATCCAACATCGAAATATTCCGAAGACAATTTCGATTCCAATCCATTCCAATGCAATCATTGGAAATTCTGGTTATTTTCAAAACCATTTCAAACTCACTTTATTTATTTTAAAAATAAATAAATTACTATTCTAGTTCAAAACTAGTTCATTTCGATAAAAATCTATTTTTATCTTTTCAAATATGGAGTTTTTCATCCCAATTCTTCACAAATCATTTCTTATGATTTTACACAAATTATTACTATTTTTAATAATTTTATCAAGGTCCGTACAGTCGATTTCCATCAACGGCCATCGAACTGCACTTATAGCGACCTTTTCCAAATTTGATTTGGACATAATTCCAAACCCAACCGTTAGATTTCAAATTTCTAATATTCGTTAGAAAGCTCTTTTTTATACGAACCCAACGGTTTCGGTTTTAGGAGAATCCGACAGTCGGATCTCCCGCAATATCCATTTGAAGTCAATGGTCGAAATTCACGAACTACCGCAGCGCGGCGCGTTCTATTCAGGCCATTATATTATATATATATATAATATATATAATATATACTTCGTCGATTTCAATTCAAAACGTGCTTTATAAATCGTTTTAAATTATTTTCAAAACGGTTTCAACTTCATATTGAATTTCTAATCAAAATTGAATATTCCAGTATAAATTCATTTTAAATTCATTTCAAATTGATTTCAATTCAAATCGATTTTAATTTAATTTGAATTCATTTTCTTTTCAATTCAATTCAATTCGAATCTGTTTTATATTCAATTCAATTTGGATTCGTTTTATATTCAATTCAATTCAATCTAATTCGAATTTCAAATCTATTTCAATATTCATTGAAAAATGAATAAAATCGATATAAATATCGTTCACGTCAAAATGGCGTCAATCTAATCAACACGGCTTCATATATTTTCGATTTTCAAATATTCTATTTCAAATATTTCTTTTTCAAATATTTTTTTTCAAACATTTCTGTTTCAAATATTTCTATTTCAAATATTTCTATTTCAAATATTTCTTTTTCAAATATTTCTTTTTCAAATATTTCTATTTCAAAAATTTCTATTTCAAATATTTCTTTTTCAAATATGGAATGAGGCCCAATCAATTACCATATAGTGTTAATTATATGGATTTTCTACAACACATGTATACAATAACAACGATGAATAATCAACCATCATCCAAAGTGCATTCAACACTGTATAAGCATCAGATATAGATATTCAACGCTTATAACAGTATGTCAGTCAATCGATCGACATACAACTAAACAATCGGGACTAGTGTACGTCAAATATCATCCCAATACCCGTGTGGGGTTTCAAACAATCAAACACAGATTTTATTTGTGCAGTTGGGCGATATGTAAAATTTATCGTCCCAATCTATATCAGTCAAATGTGTGTATATAAACAAATCGTCCGATTTGTTTATATTAATTTATTTCATTTCACATACACGTTAAAAATTCTATTTTTAACTATAAAAAATTTTCCACTATAAAATATTTTATTTCGTTTCACATCACACAATCAACTACACATCAAAATCAAACAAACAAGCATACAAGCCGTCCATGGTCTGTGGACGACGGGTGTCGGGTGCTACTGAACACCGTCTGCATCCTAGTATATATTTCAACTAGAAAAATAAACTAAAGGTGAGAAATTCTCACAGAATAGCTAATCCAACCCCACGACTTTTCTTATGTAGAAATCTTCGTCGTTCTTGCCTCTTGTCACTTTCGTTGCCCGTAGCCACTACATATATAAAAATCACAATTTTATATTCTTGCTATGTATATAAAAATTATATTTTTACTTCGCTATTCAATATATAAAAATCGAATTTTTACTTCGCTATTCAACATATAAAAATCAAATTTTTACTTTGCTATTCAACATACAAAAATCAAATTTTTACTTTGCTATTCAATATATAAAAATCGAATTTTTACTTTGCTATTCAATATATAAAAATCGAATTTTTACTTTGCTATTCAACATATAAAAATCAAATTTTTACTTCGCTATTCAATATATAAAAATCGAATTTTTACTTTGCTAAAAATCATATTTTTATTTCGCTACATACATAAAGATAATATTTTTATCACTCTACATAAATAAAAATCATATTTTTATTTCTGTTATCTAATTAAAAATTCAGATTTTTAATTGTATGTTATATATAAAATAAAAATCAAGAAGAAAACTCACAGTCATTCAAAGAGGAGAGGTGCAGGAGCTGCGAATGGGCGGACGGGCGCTGTGGAGGTCGAGGGCTAGGCGCAGTCGGAGGTAGGTGGGGCTTGGGGTTTCGCGGGAGGTGGTTGGGGGGTGCGGTCAGGGTTTAAGGGGGAGCTCGAGATGGGTTCGACGAGGAGGAGAAGAAGAGGCGGAGGAGAAGATCGAGGGGGAGGCAAAGGCAGGGCGGAGGCGCGGTCGACGGCAACGAGGGGGGGGGGGGGAGGGGGCGGGCGACGATCGCTATTCGGGTTTAGGTTTTTTTCTCTTTTTTTTAATTTAATTTCGAACTGAATTATAACGGGGGGGGGGGGGCAGATAGTATAGAAGGAGGGGAGGGGAGATTTTTAATTATTATTTATTTAATTATTTAAATTTCAAAAAGTTGACTTTTTATTTGGACTCGAAGCGAGGCCCACCGCCTGTCGTCCATAGCTAATAGCCCCCATTCCGAACACAATGGGATATGTATCGTCGGCTGATTCAATCGTTTCGATCAGTTTTCGTCAAAATCAACATATAACTCTATATATTGAATTTGTACGCGCTTTTCAATTTATCGGGCCTACATACTAACTCGAAAAATTCCCGAAAAATATTTTCTAGCTTCGTATTGACGATGTGGTCCTAACAAAACTAGTTTCATCGAATTCTGAGACCGTTTGAAAAATGGCCATTTTCCAGTCGATTAAAATCAACTGAAACTGGTCAAACGCGTTTTCCTTCGCCACGCTCACATATTGATTCGAAAAATTATGAAAATTGGAATCTAGCAATAAATTGACATCACGGATGCAACAAAAGTGGTTTCGTCGAAATCCGAGGTCGTTTGCAAAAATTCCATTTTTAAGGGCCTGAATTTCATAGCGACTATTCAGAATTTTCAACTGGACATAACTTTTGATTCCCGCTATGAAATCTTGATTTTTCGGATTCGTTGGAAAGATATTCTCTATTAGATTCCATTATTTTTGGTTTCACTAAAATCCAGTTTGTTTTGCACCCGGTACATCCAATTGAAAATTGAAATCGAATTATCGAACTACCGCGCCATTTTCAATTCCATTTATAATTTAAAATAAATATTTATATTCTAACGACGATCTATATAAATATATTCATTCTAATTCTATTCAAAATAAATTTCTTGTTGTTATTATTTAAAATAATTCATTTTAAATAATCGAAATTCGCTAAAATTGCTAGAATAAAAATTTTAAACTGCCCATTACTCAACCGATACTGCCCATTGGTTAATAACAAAGAAAACGTTGAATTATGATTCAACAATCAACAAACAAACCAATCATTCAATTCGATTGGTTAACAGTTCATATAATTGTAATATGAAGATAAGCAATAAATTTGAGGACTACAATTGGATCCTTCCAACCTGTTTTTCCATGCATCCAAATACGTTACCTCAAATAAAATCATCTATTTCAATAAACAGATGTAATAGTCAACAATCAAACAATAACAGTAATCCAAACCCAGTATTTGAATTTAATACATTTATATTATTATAAACGTAACCAACGAGGTAAGTTACCTCATTTGCTAATAATCGTTAAAAATAACTATTGGTTTAAATTAAATTAAACGAATGTTTAATTTAATTAGTTCATTCAACACATATAAATATATATTCAGCATCCATCAAACAATTAAAAATCATAACATACAAATATTTAAACCGACTTATTTAAAATATAAGTGGAGCAAAACTAAGTGAGTTGTACTCACCTTGATTTCATTTATCACAAAAAAAAACATTTTAATTAAACTAAACGGATGTTTAATCTAATTAAAAATTCCAATAGCTGCCAATTTTGATCAAACTAGCTTCATCGCGTTGTGATAGCCGATACGGACCCGACGTCACTTGTTTCGTCCAATTTTGTTACTGTACGACAAAGATACAAATTTAATTCGTTATCCACCTAATAAATTAGTATTATTAAAACCTAATAATAGTTATTTAATCTCATCTTTAATTAATGTTAATATAACCTTTGTTAGGCACGTTCTAATCTTGTTTAGGCATACTATACTCTTCCAAGCCATGTTACATTTATATATACATATAATTAGTGACATGTAACGTGATTAGGCACATGGTTAAATGCAATTAGGAACAACATAACTATAATTAGGCATATTCAAATGTAAAAGGGCACGTGTAATAGGTTAGGCAATTTTAAATAGGATTAGGCACATTTTAAAAGGATTAGGCGTATTCAAATATTTACCTAGGCATGCACTATTCCCTTTCTTCTCCAGTTTATACAAATTGCACGCTTCCCCCTCACACGCACTACTTCTCCATTGATCGAATCACCATTCCACTGCTGCTCCCCATCGTTCACCCCCCACAGCACACTCTCCGACCACCAACGCCTGGCCTCTCGCTCCACCAGTGCACCACCATGGAAACTCGACGCCAATAAAAGAGGGAACCTACTACTTCGAACAAAAACGCACAACTCCATCACCGTGATCTGCACTGCAACCATCGCACCAACGGCTACCAGACTTGCCATCGGCTCTGCCTCGAAGCCCAACACCCACGCTTGAAGTGGCTCCCTAATCGACGTCCTTTTCAACTTAGAAAACATAGTTAAAACAACCACATTCGTCTCTCCTTCCTGGCCACCATAGTCTATTGCAACCCTCCAAACTTTGGTCGAGAGTCGAGTGCCACATCCTCTACGACTTCTTAGCTGAACACTTTGGCTAATATTACACATTTATGGAACTTTGATCATTTTCATGAATTGAAGTCTATGGTTTATATAATGATGGTGCTTATTTTTATTTCTTTGGGACGAAAACGAAATGCCAGTAAAGAATGAATGCATGGTGCTATTTATAGGCAATGATGGTTTGGGCAGCACGAAAGAAATGGTACAAAAGGGTACATGGGTGACAGTCATGAAACGGCCCAAACTTCCCCATAAAGGAAAGGCTGGATTGCTTTGAGAACAACACACATCAGAACACAAACTGAAGAACATTTTATTGGTGATTACAACAATTACATCAGAGTACAAGAATATAACAGAGTATGAATACTTATTACATAATAGGAATACAATAATATCAGAGTTTGAAATTACATTTAAATAGCAGTGGAAAATAATACAAATATACAACTGGAAGAAATACACGGATACAGAGCTTTCCGAATACTGCTTCAGCTATAAGCCAGGATCCTGTAAATGTATCTGCAAAAAGCTACTCGACTGCCCGTGTGGAAAATATGGGCACCCGAGTTTGCCAGTGAAACAAACTACAGGTCAGTCATGGGACTGGTATGAGAAATCTTACTTAACCTATTTAATAATATGGCAAATCACAGGACCACGCCGCTAACGCGGAACGGGTTTACTCCATTGGATTGCCAGTGCATAAAATAAAGTCAAACGTCAAACAACGCAATGCTTTTTAGAAAAATGAAACCATTATAAGACCCAAGTCCCATCACATAATTCAACGCAAACCGGAGGATAGGGTTTTACCTTATAATGGTCAAAAGATGCTTGATACGTTAAAATGGATTTGATATTAGTGTGTATATATTTCAAAAATAATTTCAATCATAATGTATTAATCATAGACGGCATGGGTACCATATATCATGTCGCCATACTAGTTCTACATTCAAAATCGCAAGGTCGTATTGGAAATTGGATTTCCATCATGAGTCGAGGCTAGGGGCAAGCTCCTCTCCGATTCGAGACACTCTAGCAAATGCCTCAGGATCCCCCGCAGTGAACCCTTGGATCTTCAGGGCCGGTCCCCGCCTATCGGCAGTGGATTGGTTATGCCTGAACACACGTTTCACGGTTCCTTTGAACCTATAATATGACCACTAACGGCCTATAAAAATCTGAGGCGCCTCAAAGTCCATCATCCACATAAGTAAAATGCCAGCCAGTTTAAGCACTGACATCACTTCTAGCTAGAAAGAAACGTGTGCACTCCCTGCAGTCCATATCCCGTTTTTGACTCATACCGGGGTGTGAGGCTCGCGAAGTCACGATATACACAAAGCTATGCCGTAATAGGCTATGCTTTGATCATCCCACAAGGCCCTGCTTTTCAACAAAAGCCTTGATCAATTGCACCTTGGCGTGCCACATTCACAATTCACGCCATGCGATCAATCACTGTTAATATATACCAGGGTGTTAAGTAGAGGATAAATCCTCCACCACCAAACAGACATACATTAACATAAATCAATTTAATTCACATGGAACGAAATCCAATGTCAGACACGCATCCATTTATTAGCTTATGCTCTGGCTCTGAGCGAAAACCAAATCCGAACAATCAACCATAGTGAGGACGGCCACCACTGAAGCCCCTTCAAGGTAGCTACTCCCGTCAAGGGTCTCTGTAGCAACACATCCATTCGATGTGAAGATCGTCGGTCTTCAACCACCGTCTTCATCTTCGACTCTTCATCGTCGTAGTAATTATTCGAAATGGGTTAAAACCGGTCTTTCCCAATAACTTGCGTATTTATGATTAAAAAATCAAGTACTATAAAAACACATCCAACGCCTCGTTCCAATTCAGAATATTCCTTTAAATAAAATATTTACATTATTTCATCAAAGATAAATTCTCTAACTTTGCACTTAAATTTTACTTATAAAAGATTTATTAAAATCTCAATTTGGTTTTAGATACTAAAAATCATTATTCAATGTTTATTTAAATTCAAGAAATTAATCTTATCTTTAACTGTGTTAAAGAACTAATGTCATTTAAAAACATAGTTCACGGTAAACCCAAAATAATCTTCCATGAAATATGGAATCTTCACAGAAATCAAATCAATATATAATCGTTATAAATTTCTTTATCCGACCAATAATATACGTGGAATAACGGCAAAGCCTTTTAAATCCCGTACGTAGTATCGGTCTTCTTTTACAGAAGCTTATCTCGGTTATTATTAATTCGAATTCCATTCAATTCCAATTTAATATATTAAATTGAAAACTTTACTTTTGGGGAAAATTCCCATTTAAATCTTAAAAAAAGATTTATAAATTCAAAATCATATTTTCACTGTCAGTTGGGTTAAAGAACAAATGTAGCTTAAAAACACAGTTCACAATAAACCCAACTCGTCTTTTATTTTATTCCAATTACTAAATATAATTAAAAACTTTAATAAGCTAAATTAAAAGATTATTTTTTTTACCATATGGGATTTAAGAACAGTGTTATTTAAGACACTATTCACGACAAATCCAAATCCACTTTATTTAATTTAATTTCATTTAAATATTGACAAATTGGAAAACTTTATTAAATCTAAATTTAATGATTTATTCCAGTTGATAACTAGTGCATTTCAATAAAAATATATTTTCCCAAAATATATTCTTTTCAAAAATATTTTTTCTAAAATATTCCTTTTTCTAGAATATTCTTTATTGGATGTGACTCAACCAACAACCATATATTTTGTATGGAATCAACAATCATGATAAATAATTACCAAACATCCAAATGACGACCAAAGTGGAATCTATAACTGTGTGAGCATTAAAGTAAATAACTGACGCTCATCACAGACTGTCAATCCATCGATTGACAGATAACTGAATATTGGGATCAGTATGTATCCAATATCATCCCAATACCTGTGTGGGGTTTCATCCATCAAACAAATAATAAATTATTTGTGCACTTGGGCGATGTGTGAAAATTATCGTCCCAATCACATAAACAAGTTGGGTGACTTGTAAATGGAAGTGTAATATTCAGTTTGAGTATACTAGCATTTTATTTAACACATCAAACATTTCAACATCACAAACATATATTTCAGGCCATCGCTAATATCATATTTTTAACATATGATCTTTTTATTGTAACGAATCGACAATAAAGATATTAACTTTCATTCTTTTAAAGTGGCAAAAATGTCCATTTTTACTTCATTCTTTCAAAGTGGCGAAAGTGAATGTTTTCTAATTCATTTTTCTAAAGTGACAAAAATGTCCATTACTAATTCATTCTTTTCAATGTATAAAAATATACCTTTTCCAAATTCATTCTTTTTAATGAATTCTAATTATCATTAAAAATGTGAATTACATGTAAATACGTCTTTAAAACAAAACGTTTTTATTTTTAATGTACCCTTTACGTTAAGAGTGTAAAATCAAATGCAAATGCATTTTATATCAAAATGTGTATTTTCTAATGCCTCATTTACATTAAAATGTTAAATCACATGTTTATACATTTCATATCAAAATGATGTTATAATTCCAACATAACATTTCTAACAATAATGGTGTTTTTATTTTAATACACATGTTGTAAAAAAATGTTATTCTATACTAATACAACAAAAATAACATTATTATTTTATCAATTAACAAAATGACAATTTGGTTTTGTTTAAGTCTTCTTATGTAAACAAAATGACAATTTGTCTATTTCTTTTTACGTAAACCAAATGACAGCTTGTCTAATTCTCTTTTTATGTAAACCAAATGACAACTTGTCTAATTCTCTTTTTATGTAAAGCAAATGACAACTTGTCTAATTCTCTTTTTTTTTTATGAAATCAAAATGTTCATTTTAACTAATCCTTTTTTTTTATGAAATCAAAATGCAATTTTGAACAAATACTTTAAATGTAAACATGAATGCAATTTTTTAACAAATCCTTTTAATGTAAACATAATGTAGATATTTATTTACAAAACAAATGTCAATTCAAAAATGTTATTATTATTATTATTTTTATTTGCAAAACATAATTCAAATAGAAAGGTTGTTTTCACTTTCGCTAATCATTCTTTGACACAAAAATGAATATTTGGTGGAATTCATTCTAACGGACAAAATGAATATTTCTAATATCACATAGAGATGAAATCTTTTTATTTTTTTATTTTTTGCTACATGAAAATGTAACCCTTTCTTTGAATATACGATTTTAATGTTAACATATTTTGCTTTGTCAAATATGAACATCTCTCTAATATTCTATTTTACATTAAAAGGTAGATTTTTAATGTCAGCATATTCTGCTTGTAAAAATATGATCATTTTTCTAATTCATTCTTAATACACAAAAAATGTTAACAAAATGTGAATTTTGTTATAATCCTTTTAATATTAACAAAATGTGAATTTTGTTCACTAAACAAGTTTAACACAAAGATATCATTCTTTTTTAATGTATAAAAATATTTATCTTATATACATAATATATTTTCAAATAAAATGTTAATTTTACTATAATGTCACATTTTACAACGGAAATGTCAATCACTCCTTAATGTCTCCTTTTACAATGAAAATGTAAGTTCCTGTTTTAATATCACTTTTTACATAAAATGTAAATCCTATTTTTTTCTCTAATTTCCTATTTACATAAAATGTAAATTCTATTTTTAATGTCATCTTTACATAAAATGTAAATTCTATTCTCTAACAAAAATGTGAATTTTTGTTTCAATTCTAATAGTACAACAAACAAAATGATAATTTTGTTTAGTCTAATTCAAATTAACAGGAAAGTTAATTTTAACCATAAAATGAACAAAATAATAAATTTGTTCAATCTAATTCTAATCAACAGAAATGTTACAATTCTATCGCCACAATCTAAATCAAACAAACATATGTGTATTTACAATTAACACAGAATCATAACAGTATAAATTAACTGCAAATTTTTTTAACAATAATTTCAGAATTTATTTTCTATTATAAAGGGAAGAAATAAAATAGATTTCTCACCTAGAAATTGTTCGTGCTCAAATTTTGCTGAAATTTCGAAGTGATTGTTTTCAGATCCGGTCAGCTTCATGTCGTAGTGTTCTTCAATACGATCGCAACGCAACTTGTTTCGTTAATTTCTGACCTTGTATGAAGAAGTTATGGTTGTTAATACATTTGATTTCATTCGAGATAATTAAATAATAATTAACAAATTTAGTTACACTTAGGCAAAATCCACTTCTTCCTGTACATCACGATAGCCGAACCCATCCTCACGTTGACAAACTCCAAATCGCACGCCAACCGAGACCCCCGAACATCGATCAGCATACACCACTCGAAGCGCCCCATCCTCAAACCCCTGCGCCAGGACTAGTGCCGAGCTCGGTGGGCCCTGCCACCCTGGAAACCATGCCAAAGTCGGCGGCTTTCACTCACAAATCCGGCCTCCACGGTTAACGATATCCGATCACATCCGTACCAAATTAAAGGCCTCGAAAATCTCTTCGATTTGGTATAAGGATTGGGTTTTAATTCGAAGTGGATTGGAAGAAATTAAGAAATGAAATCAGGAAGGAGCTGGCCATTGAAAAGGAGATACCATGGCTGATGTATTAGGGGATTTAGGGTTTGTATGGTATAGCGTATTTATACGCGTATTTTCTTATGTATTTAATTCATTAATTCAAGAATTATTTATTCGACGCTACTAACTCCGAATCTAACCCAACGAATGTCGCCCCAAGCCAAATACCCCCATCCTGAACACAATGGAACATGTCTCATAACCCAATTCGGCTATTATGATATGTTTTTTCTTTAAATTTAATTAAAAATCATTTAATTATTAAATTCAAACGTATATTTTAAATTACCGAGGCCACATACTGACTCTAAAAATTATAGAAAAATTATTTCTAGTTATGTTTTGACGATATGGTTCTAAAGAGACTAATTTCGTCGAATTCTGAGACTGTTTGAAAAATGGCCATTTTCAAGTCGATTAAATTTGACCGAAACTGACAAAACACGTTTTCCTTTGCCACGTTCACATATTAATTCGAAAAATTATGAAAATTGAAACCTAGCTATAATTTGACATTTCGGTTACAACAAAAGTGGTTTCGTCGAAAACCGAGGTCGTTTGAAAAATGGCTATTTTTAAGGCCAATATATTATATTAAAATCTATATAAATTCTACAGCGACTTTTCTAAATTTTAAACTGGACATAACTTTTGATTTTTAAAACGAAATTTCAGTTTTTCAGATTCGGTAGAAAGATATTGATGAACAGATTTAAATATTTTTGATTTCGTTCAATTCTGATTTAAAATGAATCCTGTACAGTCAGTCAAAGTTCAAATTTTCAAATTACAGCCCTGTTTTAAACTCCCTTTTATAATTAAACTAAATTTATTCGTTTTAAAGTAAATTTTTAGTCGTTATTATTTAAAATAAATTATCCTAAACATTAAAATCCATTAAAACTTCTAAAATAAAAATTTTAAATTGGCCTAAAATACCTGGTCGTTACAATCGCCCCCACTTAAAATCTTTTCGTCCTCGAAAAGGAACAAAGCTAAAAGTTGTTTAATTAATCAACTCAACTAAATTTTATTTATTGGTTTTAATTAATTATCACTCTAATATTTTAATTAGTGAAACTAATTATCAAACATCACAACCAGCAATCAATTAGGTGATTAACTTTTCAAATATATTATGTTTATATATAGTCAAAAAAAAATCATATTTCTAGTGCAAATCACAGCAACGTGTACTGACTAAGTGTTGGTTCTCATACCAGTTAATGGAAATATATAAAAATCCCACTTTCGATACTCGAACATAAATACTGATGATGGTGCACCGATCATCATAATTATCTCCGGGCGACTAGAGTGTGAATCTATATCTATCCAGTATATTAAAACTTCGAATATCCGTTAATTACTCGTATATTCGAAACCTTTATATACTCGATTGCCATATTAAAAATATAATATACTCAAATACGTATATTTAGATAAAATTTTCAAAACTAAATTTGTTTTCATTTTAAAGAAAATAATACTCTTCACACTCGTTCTAGGATACTGCTGATCCCATCTCTAATGAGTTATTCTTATTGGATATTACTAATCCAATCTCTGATGAATTCTTTCGTTCGGTTCTAATGTGTCTTGTTCTCGAGCTCTGTAAACCAAAGCTCTGATACCAACTGAAACGGCCCAAACGTCCCCATAAAGGAAAGGCTGGATTGCTTTGAGAACAACACACATCAGAACACAAACTGAAGAACATTTTATTGCTGATTACAACAATTACATCAGAGTACAAGAATATAACAGAGTATGTATACTTATTACATAATAGGAATACAATAATATCAGAGTCTGAAATTACATTTAAATAGCAGCAGAAAATAATACAAATATACAACTGGAAGAAATACACGGATACAGAGCTTTCTAAATACCGCTTCAGCTGTAAGCCAGGATCCTGTAAATGTATCTGCAAAAAGCTACTCGACTGCCAGTGTGGAAAATATGGGCACCCGAGTTTTCCAGTGAAACAAACTACAGGTCAGTCATGAGACTGGTATGAGAAATCTTACTTAACCTATTTAATAATATGGCAAATCATAGGACCACGCCGCTAACGCGGAACGGGTTTACTCCATTGGATTGCCAGTGCATAAAATAAAGTAAAACGTCAAACAACGCAATGATTTTTAGAAAATGAAACCATTATAAGACCCAAGTCCCATCACACAATGCAACGCAAACCGGAGGATAGGGTTTTACCTTATAATGTTCAAAAGATGCTTGATACGTTAAAATGGATTTGATATTAGTGTGTATATATTTCAAAAACAATTTCAATCATAATGTATTAATAATAGACGGCATGGGTACCATATATCATGTCGCCATACTAGTTCTACATTCAAAACCGCAAGGTCGTATTGGAAATTGGATTTCCATCATGAGTCGAGGCTAGGGGCAAGCTCCTCTCCGATTCGAGACACTCTAGCAAATGCCTCAGGATCCCCCGCAGTGAACCCTTGGATCTTCAGGGCCGGTCCCCGCCTATAGGCAGTGGATTGGTTATACCTGAACACACGTTTCACGGTTCCTTTGAACCTATAATATGACCACTAACGTCCTATAAAAATCTGAGGCGCCTCAAAATCCATCATCCACATAAGTAAAATGCCAGCCAGTTTAAGCACTGACATCACTTCTAGCAAGAAAGAAACGTGTGCACTCCCTGCAGTCCATATCCCGTTTTTGACTCATACCGGGGTGTGAGGCTCGCGAAGTCACGATATACACAAAACTATGCCGTAATAGGCTATGCTTTGATCATCCCACCAGGCCCTGCTTTTCAACAAAAGCCTTGATCAATTGCACCTTGGCGTGCCACATTGACAATTCACGCCATGTGATCAATCACTGTTAATATATACCAGGGTGTTAAGTAGAGGATAAATCCTCCACCACCAAACAGACATACATTAACATAAATCAATTTAATTCACATGGAACGAAATCCAATGTCAGACACGCATCCATTTATTAGCTTATGCTCTGGCTCTGAGCGAAAACCAAATCCGAACAATCAACCATAGTGAGGACGGCCACCACTGAAGCCCCTTCAAGGTAGCTACTCCCGTCAAGGGTCTCTGTAGCAACACATCCATTCGATGTGAAGATCGTCGGTCTTCAACCACCGTCTTCATCTTCGACTCTTCATCGTCGTAGTAATTATTCGGAATGGGTTAAAACCGATCTTTCCCAATAACTTGCGTATTTATGATTAAAAAATCAAGTACTATAAAAACACATCCAACGCCTCGTTCCAATTCAAAATATTCCTTTAAATAAAATATTCACATTATTTTATCAAAGATAAATTCTCTAACTTTGCACTTAAAACTTACTTATAAAAGATTTATTAAAATCTCAATTTGGTTTTAGATATTAAAAATCATTATTCAATGATTATTTAAATTCAAGAAATTAATCTTATCTTTAACTGGGTTAAAGAACTAATGTCATTAAAAACATAGTTCACGGTAAACCCAAAATAATCTTCCATGAAATATGGAATCTTCACAGAAATCAAATCAATATATAATCGTTATAAATTTTTGTATCCGACCAATAATATACATGGAATAACGGCAAAGCCTTTTAAATCCCGTATGTAGTATCGGTCTTCTTTTACAGAAGCGTATCTCGGTTATTATTAATTCGAATTCCATTCAATTCTAATTTAATATATTAAATTGGAAAACTTTACTTTTGGGAAAAATTCCCATTTAAATCTTAATAAAAGATTTATAAATTCAAAATCATATTTTCACTGTCAGTTGGGTTAAAGAACAAATGTCGCTTAGAAACACAGTTCACAATAAACCCAACTCTTCTTTTATTTTATTCCAATTACTAAATATAATTAAAAACTTTAATAAGCTAAATTAAAACATTATTTTTTTTTCCATATGGGATTTAAGAACAGTGTTATTTAAGACACTATTCACGACAAATCCAAATCCACTTTATTTAATTTAATTTCAATTAAATATTGACAAATTGGAAAACTTTATTAAATCTAAATTTAATGATTTATTCTAGTTGATAACTAGTGCATTTCAATAAAAATATATTTTCCCAAAATATATTCTTTTCAAAAATATTTTTTCTAAAATATTCCTTTTCTAGAATATTCTTTATTGGAATGTGACTCAACCAACAACCATATATTTTGTATGGAATCAACAATCATGATAAATAATTATCAAACATTCAAATGACGACCAAAGTGGAATCTATAACTGTGGGAGCATTAAAGTAAATAACTGACGCTCATCACAGACTGTCAATCCATCGATTGACAAATTACTAAATATTGGGATCAGTATGTATCCAGTATCATCCCAATACCTGTGTGGGGTTTCATCCATCAAACAAATAATAAATTATTTGTGCACTTGGGCGATGTGTGAAAATTATCGTCCCAATCACATAAACAAGTCGGGTGACTTGTAAATGGAAGTGTAATATTCAGTTTGAATATACTAGCAATTTATTTAACACATAAAACATTTCAACATCACAGACATATATTTCAGGCCATCGCTAATATCATATTTTTAACATATGATCTTTTTATTGTAACGAATCGACAATAAAGATATTAACTTTCATTCTTTTAAAGTGGCAAAAATGTCCATTTTTACTTCATTCTTTCAAAGTGGCGAAAGTGAATGTTTTCTAATTCATTTTTCTAAAGTGACAAAAATGTCCATTACTAATTCATTCTTTTCAATGTATAAAAATACACATTTTCCAAATTCATTCTTTTTAATGAATTCTAATTATCATTAAAAATGTGAATTACATGTAAATACGTCTTTAAACAAAATGTTTATATTTTTAATATACCCTTTACATTAAGAGTGTAAAATCAAATGCAAATGCATTTTGTATCAAAATGTGTATTTTCTAATGCCTCACTTACATTAAAATGTAAAATCACATGTTTATACATTTCATATCAAAATGATGTTATAATTCCAACATAACATTTCTAATAATAATGGTGTTTTTATTTTAATACACATGTTGTAAAAAAATGTTATTCTATACTAATGCAACAAAAATAACATTGTTCTTTTATCAATTAACAAAATGACAATTTGGTTTTGTCTAATTCTTCTTATGTAAACAAAATGACAACTTGTCTATCTCTTTTTATGTAAACCAAATGACAACTTGTCTAATTCTCTTTTTTTATGAAATCAAAATGTTCGTTTACATAAAATGAAATCCAATGTCAGACACACAGTCCATTTACAAGTTCATTCTGGGTCTGAACGAAACCGGAGGAACCTTATTCCTCACATATCCATCGGTCTCCAAGTACGTCTGGATGATCACCAACCGATTCCCTCCTCTTGGGTGTACAACCCAATCAAGATAATCAGTAATCACCCAAACGATGTGAAGACCTCCGGTCTTCAACCACCGTCTTCACCTTCGACTTATCGTCGTATCAGTTATTCGGAATGGGATAAACCCGGTCTTTCTGAATAACTCGCGTATGTAATAAACAAGTGTTACACAAACACAACATACGCCTCATTCCATATCATCAGTCACTAACTGTAAATTAGTAAGGGAACAATTCCCCAAATATTAACCCCGAAGGCGGAAACCAACATCAGATCAATATCGAGGAAACCATTCATCTTAACTAATCTTCATCTAGTTGCTAAATTTCACATTCTTAGGGATAGGTTCCCATTAATTTTATCAAAGATAAATTCCTTAAATTTATTCTTTAATCTTCTTTTGAATATCAATTCAACTAGTCGGGATTAGCGAACCACACCAAAGTAATCATTTATTTTATTTCCCAATCCCAACCTATTCATTCCATAAAGTAAAACTAGTCATACTTCATTTCTAACACCATGGTGTTATCGGTAAATTCAATTACCATTTCACATTCAAATCTAATTAAAGATTTAACTATCGCCTGGAGCAAAGCTGGTGATACTCCATTCTCGATCTTTTCGATCTAATTAAAGATTCATTAAAACTCCACTTGGTTTTAATCTTCCTGTCTTTAACTGGGTTAAAGAATCAATGTCATTTAAAACACGGTTCACGATAAACCCAAAATCACATTTCATTCTATCAGCCTTTAACCGTAAAGTAGCAAGTGAGCAATTCCCTAAGTATTAACCCCGAAGGCCGAAACCAACATCAGATCAATACCCAAGAAACCATTCAACTTAACTAATCTCCAGTTAGTTTCTGATTTTCTTAACTTAGTTGGGTCTAAGAACAGTATTATTGAAGATACTATTCACGACAAACCCAAATCACATTTGATATTAAATACAAGGCTCTGAATAGAAAATATATCGGCTTATATTCAATATCAAATTCTACGACCAACAAGTATCGTATTGGAAATAACGATATAAATATATCTTTCAAATTTCCATAACAATATCTGCATCATCACGAAATCCAACATCAAAATATTCCAAAGACAATTTCGATTCAAATCCATTCCAATTCAATTATTGGAAATTCTGGTTATTTTCAAAACCATTTCAAATCCAATTTATTTATTTTAAAAATAAATAAATTATTATTCTAGTTCAAAACTAGTTCATTTCGATAAAAATCTACTTTTATCTTTTCAAATATGGAAATTTTCATCCCAATACTTCACAAATCATTTCTTATGATTATACACAAATTATTACTATTTTTAATAATTTTATCAAGGCCCGTACAGTCGATTTCCATCAACGGCCATCGAACTGCACTTACAGCGACCTTTTCCAAATTTGATTTGGACATAATTCCAAATCCAACCGTTAGATTTCTAATTTCTAATATCTGTTAGAAAGCTCTTTTCGTTACGAACCCAACGGTTCCGGTTTTAGGAGAATCCGACGTAATATCCATTCGAAGTCAATGGTCGAAATTCGAGAACTGCCGCGGCGCGTTCTATTCGGGCCATTATATATATATATAATATATTATATATATTTCGTTTATTTCCTTTTAAAACGTATTTTATAAATCATTTAAATTAGTTTTCAAAACGATTTCAACTTCCTTTTCAAATTCAATTCACGATTGAATTTTTCAATATAAATTCGTTTTAATTTCACTTCAAATCGATTTCTCTTCAATTTCAATTCGAATTCATTTCTATTCAATTTCAATTCGAAGTCATTTCTATTCAATTTCAATTTGAAGTCATTTCTATTCAATTTCAATTCGAATTCATTTCTATTCAATTTCAATTCGAATTCATTTCTATTCAATTTCAATTCGAAGTCATTTTGAATTCGAATTCATTTCTATTCAATTTCAATTCGAATTCATTTCTATTTAAATTCAATTCGAATTCATTTTTATTTAATTTCAATTTGAATTCATTTCTATTCAATTTCAATTCAAGTTCATTTCAAAATATTCGATTTTGAAATCACTTTCAATATTCATTATAAAATCGACAAAACTCCCGTTCGTGTTAAAATGGCGTGTAACTACTTAACACGGCTTCACATTTCAATATTCAAAGAATATTATTTTTAAATTATTCGATAATTCTGAACTGGAATCAGACACAGTCAATTACCATATAATTTCAGTTATATGGATTTCATCAAATTCATATATACAACAATGACGATAAACACCCAACCATCATCCAAAGTGCGTTCTACACTGTATAAGAATCAAATATAAATATTTAACGCTTATAACATCCTGTCAATCAATCGATTGACATAAAGCTAATTATTGGGACTAGTGTATGTCATATATCATCCCAATACCTGTGTGGGGTTTCAAACAATCCAACACAGATTTTGTTTGTGCAGTTGGGCGATGTGTAAAATTTATCGTCCTAATCAATATCAGTCAAATGTGTGTATATAAACAAATCGTTCGATTTGTTTATATTTATTTCATTTTAGATACAAGTTAAAAATTCTATTTTCAACTATAAAATATTTTTAACTATATAAATATTTTATTTCATTTCACACCACACAATCAACTACACATCAAAATCAAACAAACAAGCATACATGCCGTCCATGGTCTGTAGACGACGGGTGTCGGGTGCTACTAAACACCGTTTGCATCCTAGTATATATTTTTAACTAGAAATTTAAATTAAAGGTGAGGAATTCTCACCGACTAGCTAAACCAAACGCCATGACTCTTCATATGTAGGAAATCTTCGTCGTGCTCGTCTTTTGTCAATTTCATTTTCCGTAGCCACTACATATATAAAAAACATATTTTTATATTGTTGCTATGTATATAAAAATCACATTTTTATAATCTCTACTATATAAAAATCATATTTTTATTTCCACTTCCATATGTAAAAATTCTATTTTTACTTCACCATCTCTTTTCTAGTTTAAAAATCAATTCTTTTTACAAGCTATATATGTATAAAAATCCTATTTTTATTCGCTATACGTATAAATAAAAAATCATCCCTTTTGCATTTTTGCTCTCGTCTTTCTACTTGTAAAAATCACATCTTTTTGTTTATGTTCATTTAATAAAAATCAAATTTTTACCCCCAAAGTTATATATATAAAAATAGGATTTTTATTTCAAGGCCTTTCATATAAAAATCATTTCTTTATCTATGTAAAAATATACCTTTATCTATGTAACGACCCAACTTTCGAACACATCGGAAGTCGTGTCATTAATGAGAAATAAGAATAGATAGAAGAAATAAACACAGAACATCAGAATCTCACAGAGGAATTTTCACAACAGATAATACTTTATAATATTACACCGCAGAATATTTTACATCAGAGCATCATATGTCTAGTGATACAACCCGTTCATAGTACATCAGTAATTATACATATCAAGGATGATCAACTGACGAACTTAATTATACAGTAGATAGATGGACCAGCACACAACAAAATCTTCATTCCAGCTTCATAGTCACATTGATCCTGATTCACTTGTCTATTCATAACAAGCGTTATGAATACCCAAGAGTTTAAGGGAAAACACAGAAAATAAACTCCGGGTCAGTCAGGGGACTGGTATGAGTAAACAATTTTAAAACAATTAAAATATCTCATAAGACCACGCCGTAAATACGGAACGGGTTTTTTACCCTATGAGATCAAAAATCACTTTGTATACTTTAAAATCAGATATTATAATAGTGTCTATTTGTTTTCACAAATAATTAAGAATCTAGGAAAATGCTTGCATCTCACATTCTCCAATATAGTATACAAATAATAATCGCTTGGCGCTTATGGAAATTGGATTTCCAACCATGACAAGGTATGGGACCACCTTCCGCTGATGTATCTCTAGAGGCCAATACACCTGGGTTCAACAAGAACGTCCTGCAACCCGGCCCTCACATGACCGACCACTCATTTCTCTTGAGTGTATCGAGTGTATATCACTGATGGTTGTGTACGGCAACCATCCCAGAATGGGCAGAATCGATAGATCAAGAAACAAAAGGAATTTCTCTAGATAGGTGATAGATACTACACCCTAATGGGAGCGACCCACATAGCCATGCTGCCAGCCCGATTTTTGTCATTTCCTGGGTGTGAGGCTTGAAGATATACTTACGTCATCTTTTCATCATCACTGGTTTAATTCCTTTGAATGTCACATCGTCAAACCCGTCAAATCACAAATTGATCTCGCCAAAACCACGAGTATAAAGCTAAGAGAAACGAATTCCTTCGCCACCAAACTAAGTTTTGGAAAGACCAACTTACGCGATCTGTTAGGTATACTTTGTCCGACATTCGTCCATACAAGTTGTCCTGGGACTAGACAAACCGAAGGCACTATTTTAAAAAAAATAGTCCTTGTATATCGTCGTCTTTGATTCAACAATCTCTGAAGCGCGGCGTATAATCAAATCAATGTGAAATATTTATTTCGGCCTCTTTGAAATGATTAACGAACATTTTTACTTTAAATTATAAATCTAACAAGACTATAATCAAATCTGTATATACAGTTATAGTCAAAACAACAATATATGGTTATCTCGTCAGTATCTGGTATATTGATCATCTCTCTAAAAATCAACGGTTTCCGTGTGTGTGCCACATAGGACTTCCTTTTCATTTTGTTTGTCGCTTAAAAATGAATACTTACTTCTATTTTTCTTTAGAAAAATATCTCTCATCATGATTTCAAAATCTGATTTTCATACATGACTTAATTTATGATTTATAATCGAATTTTCACACTTTGTATCGTTGCCGTCAAATTTCCCCTTTGATTCTTTGACTTTACGTTTTCTTCTTCTTTTATCATGCATCGATAAAATTTCTCCTTTATTTTATATCAATAAAATACCTCTTTTATTTTATATCCAAATACGATTAAAATTTTCATTTATAGTTCTTATTCAGTACAGAACTGTTCATGAATGGTTCCTGTTATCCGAATGTTAAACCATAGTTTGAAATGACAAACCTATCGTATGTGTTTCATACGATCTTCTTTATCTTGCTTATTTAAAATTTTAAATATTCATTTGAATCCTGGTTTTTAAATTATAAACTAAATTTATAATTAAATAAAAATTACCGTTTCTGACTACTCGACTTCTAGCGCTAAACGGATCTGATCTTACACACATTATTGTCTTTCTTCTCTACGGCTTCATGGTTTGAAATTTTCATTAGAAAACGTTTCTAATTCTTATTTCTAAATTAAATCTTTAATTTAATTTAAATTAAACTTCTGTACTTTGTTACAGTTTTAGACGAAAACTAAAATTCAAAAATCCCGATTCACTTTTTAAATAAAAATTCTGTTTTTTTCTTGTAAATTAGATAAAAATATTATTTTTATTTAAATTTTTATTCTCCTTATTTATTTAAACCTTCGTTTAATTTAAAAGCTAATTTTAAATTAAACTTAGCTTTTAAAATCTTCATTTACACATTGTTTAATCAAAGTACCATAGTTGCAAAGTACCATTCTCAAAAACCCAGGCATTTCCTCACGAAAACCAACCCAGCACTCACGATTTTCTCCCTGGCCAAAGTATCCCCTGGTACTACCATGTCCAAAGTACCACGTCTCAAAATTCCGTGCCAACCCCACGAAACCACATGAAAAATACGATGGTCGATCCATCTTCTTCTTCTCTTTGCACTGTTGTGTGCACATGCACAACCGAACCCGCTAGTATCCACCACTAGCGACCACCCTGCCACGTCACATACGTCCCCCTGATCACCTATGACCGACCATCTCCACCCCAGATACCCTTCTCCTCTGAATCATCATCCCACCATAAAAAAAACAACAGCAGCAATTTATTTTCTTTCACCACCAAAACTCCACGGCCCCACCCATCTCCGACCATCGGACCGAATACCGCCGCCACCAACCCTTCACCACCCTCGGCCGCATCCTTTCCCCTGGTCCTGGCACACTCGAACCCACGTGGCCCCCACACGACGCCCTCAAAGTCAAAACACCAATCACAGACGAAATTTCACAAATCAAATTAAAACTCTTGATTCATGTTATAGAAAAATATAATGATATTTTTCCAATGATCCTAGGTCCCATACGCAGCTCCACCCTCAACCGCTCAGCCCCTAGACGCCTGGATGATCGGAATTTCCCAAAACCCCTAATTCTGATCATCTTCGAATTCCTAATTACTAACGCCATTAAAAATCACAGGACCAACTTCTAAAATCATTATTGGTTACTAGGATTTGATCTATATACTCAAACTGATTTAGTATGAGGTTTGAAAATTTCATGAACCAGAGAGAACTTGAACTGACTGTGTTTTTCTTGGTTTTCAAATACCAGTGTTTTTATTTTTGGGTTGTTCACTTTACTTCTGGTTTAAAATGATTTTATGATACTATAACCTAATCTGATCCTCTACTTTAAGATCATTTACCAATATTCCTTACTTTGTCCTACCAAATTACATGGTCTGTCAACTCTTGGCACATGGTTTCTAACAGATGATCCTTATCAAGGTGACTATCATTAGTCCCTTGATTAGGCAACAAAATAGGATATTCAAATAAAATTTGCACTCAACAAGTAACACACAATAGCCAGACCAGTTTATCTCTTCACAGTTCAACACAGCAAGATGCAGGAAATTTTAAAACAGAAAATTTTAAAATCAGTTTACTCACCTAAAATTGGTTTGAACCCTTGTTGTTTTTCTCCTCTTTACTTGATCAATATAAAATGTTTGTGTGTGAAAATATAGTGGGTGCTCAGGTCCTTTTATAGTTGTAGAAAGCCTTTAAAATATTGTGACAAAACCAGTTTTTAAATGGTGTTATGACAAGTGAAAGACACTACAAAGAGAGAGCTTTTTCTCTTGTCAAATCTCAGTACAAAACCTGAGCTCACATGGCTTGCATCAGCCCATCTCACCTCCTCAAACCCCCTAGGAAACCTCCTTTGATTCCTATGACACAACACCCATAAATGCTCATGTCCCTCCCATGACCTTTCACCATCTTTCCCTTGGTTTTTAACAAATTGCCATACCCTTATCATACCATTTCAAATCAGTTTTTGGCAAGAGTTTTCACATCAAAATTTCATATAACAAATTGATTTAACAACAATTTAATTTAAAAACTTACTTGCCTTGCAAGTGTAGTTAAACTCTGAAAATAAAGTACTTGCAAATCTATTTTTGTACCATACAAAAAATCAGTTTTTCTCATGGTGTTTCCAAATCAAAAGCTTACACAATAAGTTGATTTAACTGCACATATATATAATTAATACTTGCCTTGCAAGTATTTGCAAAATCTGAAAATGTTTGTACATATAAACCTATAGCATGAAGTGAAGACTCATAGGAAATACTTAGAAAAACCATGATTTGAAAAGAGGTCTTGACAATACATGTAACTTTCAATAATTTCCATGAGATCATGTCACATTTATGGTGTAGTAACTTCATGAATAAGGTAATGAAGTGAAATAGACATTTGACAATTCAAGTTCTCTTTTCAATGCAAAAATGCTAAAAAATCCTATCTATGAGATCATGAGCTTTAAACGAGATGAGACAATACCTATTTGTAATTTTTAAATGTATACAAAAATTTAACTACCCTCTTGAATATTTTATATGAAATATGCTTTTCAAAAGAATGATTTTAACATGTTTTGTTTATGTACATGTATTTAAGCTTTGGCTTTTGAACTTGTTTTGATCAAAATTTGGCTTTGACATGTTTTGAATTCAAGTATTAAAAGTTTTCAAAACTAGGATTTATCAAAAACTAATTTTCTTAAATCCTTTAAAAGAATGAACAAATTTTTAAAAAAAATGGCATTACACATATATGCTATGTGAAAGTGTTGTTTTCCAAACATGTATAAAAGTCAATTTAAACAAATGTTATCAAACAGATGCTATCATATATGAATGTGTATAAACCAGTTCTAGCAAGTGCTGTTAAATACATGCTATCATATCAGTAAATGCTATCATACACAAATCAACATGTTTTGCATTTATAAGGACTGGATTTTATATCGTATTTGAAAATACGTACTCACGATCACTTAATCTGTATCAGTGATAAGTGTAAAATCCCGGGTCATTACATTCTAACCCCCTATAAAAATTTCGTCCCCGAAATTTGTAAGTAGTAGTTTAGAGTTATCGACTTATATAAGTAAACACACACATCGATAAATAAAAGATACATCAGCAAAACCAAAAATATCTATCAAAATTCCCTTCTCAATTCATCGGTCGATTTACTTTACTCCGTTAAGTTTTACCCAAATTCTTTGTTCACGTACTTAACGATCTCCTTTTCGTGATTCCCAAATATGATTTGATTTCACAAATCGATCAATCCACTTTTTCTGAGTACGTATCCAATTAAACTCTCAAGCCCAGCCTTAATCCCAGGAAATCCAAATTTTAACTCAATTTAAAATTCTAACTCGATTTCTGGTATTAATATGAATGGATATTCTTCTATTTTAATCAAACCATATTAAATTATCTTGGGGCTGACCCTAGTTAATTAACTCCTTTTATCTAAAAAGAGTAAGGTACCTTCTGAAACTCCTTCTATCTTCACACTCTCAGAAGTTGACGCCTTATCCATTAAAGCATAGACCTTAGGTTGCTGTGCCTTTTTCATAAGCGGACAGTCATTGACCAAGTGTCCAGGCTGATGACAGTTATAGCATGAAAACTTTTTGGGAATAGCATCATTGGTTTCCCTTGGCTTCTATTGAGGTTGCTCCGGCTGCTGAGTTTGCTGTGGCTTCTCCGCTACTGGCTTGGTGCAGAACTTGGCAATGTGTCCTTTCTACAAACAGTTGTGACATATGGTATCCTTGAATCATTCTTTGGCCTTTTCTCCCATCTTAGGTACTCCGTTGTTGTTGTTCCAGTTCGGATTGAATTTCCTCTTATTTGGATTCTCTCCACTAGATCCTCATGTCTGTGCTGCTTTTGGCACTAGCTTCTTACCCTCCAGTGCCTTATAACAAACTGCCATATCAACTAGATCAACGAATGGAAACTTGAGATGTCCAATCATCTGAACTTGCAGGCTATCCTTCAATCCT
The DNA here is from genome assembly GCA_030737875.1 of Allium sativum. NCBI lineage: Eukaryota > Viridiplantae > Streptophyta > Magnoliopsida > Asparagales > Amaryllidaceae > Allium > Allium sativum. Next base: position 752,251,049 of record CM060922.1, read on the forward strand.
GCTATGAACATTTCATTCTTCTTAAGTGAAGTGTTTACCAATTCAGGCCCGAAACAAGAAAGCGAGTTGAACTTGTTCTCATATTCAGATACTTTCATATTCCCTTGCTTGAGATCGAAGAAATCCCGATACATTCTCGTCTTCCCAGCAGCAGGCAAAAACTGAGCTTCGAACGCCTCTTTGAACTTGTCCCAAGTGAAACTTTCCTCAGGAACGTTAGCAGTTTGAGCGTCCCACCAAATCGCTGAAGCTCCTTGAAGTTGCCATGATGCCAAAAGACGTTTCTGATCATCATTCAACTTCAGCCCTTTGAAAATTCTTTCACAATACCTCATCCAGGCTTGCACTTCAGTAAAAGACTCAGTTCCCTTGAAAACCTTTCCTCCCAAAGTCGTATACTCCTTACAAATAGTCGAAAAGCTCTTATCCTGTTGAACTTGTGCAACTTCTTCTACTGTCTCACCCTGGTCTTGGGATCCAGTAGTACGACCAGTAATAGTGGAAGATCCCCTAGCTCGACCTCTTCGTGCACGGGTACTCATTTTGATCACCTGCATATAACAGGTTATCAATCGAGTCTTGATTGGGACATAACTAACTTAGGTATATCATCCAAGTTGTGTTAAATTCATTTTAAATTTTATATAAAAATACGCTCTCTCACACTCACCCAAAGCCTAGGTAATCAGTAACCTAAGCTCTGATACCAACTGTAACGACCCAACTTTCGAACACATCGAAAGTCGTGTCATTAATGAGAAATAAGAATAGATAGAAGAAATAAACACAGAACATCAGAATCTCACAGCGGAATTTTCACAACAGATAATACTTTATAATATTACACCGCAGAATATTTTACATCAGCGCATCATATGTCTAGTGATACAACCCGTTCATAGTACATCAGTAATTATACATATCAAGGATGATCAACTGACGGACTTAATTATACAGTAGATAGATGGACCAGCACACAGCAAAATCTTCATTCCAGCTTCATAGTCTCATTAATTCTGATTCACTTGTCTATTCATAACAAGCGTTATGAATACCCAAGAGTTTAAGGGAAAACACAGAAAATAAACTCCGGGTCAGTCAGGGGACTGGTATGAGTAAACAATTTTAAAACAATTAAAATATCTCATATGACCACGCCGTAAATACGGAACGGGTTTTTTACCTTATGAGATCAAAAATCACTTAGTATACTTTAAAACCAGATATTATAATAGTGTCTATTTGTTTTCACAAATAATTAAGAATCTAGGAAAATGCTTGCATCTCACATTCTCCGATATAGTATACAAATAAAAATCGCTTGGCGCTTATGGAAATTTGATTTCCAACCATGACAAGGTATGGGACCACCTTCCGCTGATGTATCTCTAGAGGCCAATGCACCTGGGTTCAACAAGAACGTCTTGCAACCCGGCCCTCACATGACCGACCACTCATTTCTCTAGAGTGTATCGAGTGTATATCACCGATGGTTGTGTACGGCAACCATCCCCGAATGGGCAGAATCGATAAATCAAGAAACAAAAGGAATTTCTCTAGATAGTTGATACTACACCCTAATGGGAGCGACCCACATAGCCATGCTGCCAGCCCGATTTTTGTCATTTCGTGGGTGTGAGGCTTGAAGATAGACTTACGTCATATTTTCATCATCACTGGTTTAATTCCTTTGAATGCCACATCGTCAAACCCGTCAAATCACAAATTGATCTCGCCAAAACCACGGGTATAAAGCTAAGAGAAACGAATTCCTCCGCCACCAAACTAAGTTTTGAAAAGACCAACTTACGCGATCTGTTAGGTATACTTTGTCCGACATTCGTCCATACAAGTTGTCCTGGGACTAGACAAACCGAAGACACTATTTTTAAAAAATAGTCCTTGTATATCGTCGTCTTCGATTCAACAATCTCTGAAGCGCGGCGTATAATCAAATCAAAGTGAAACATTTATTTCGGCCTCTTTGAAATGATTAACGAACATTTTTACTTTAAATTATAAATCTAACAAGACTATAATCAAATATGTATATACAGTTATAGTCAAAACAACAGTATATGGTTATCTCGTCAGTATCTGGTATATTGATCATCTCTCTAAAAATCAACAGTTTCCATGTGTGTGCCACATACGACTTCCTTTTCATTTTGTTTGTCGCTTAAAAATGAATACTTACTTCTATTTTTCTTTAGAAAAATATCTCTCATCATGATTTCAAAATCTGATTTTCATACGTGACTTAATTTATGATTTATAATCGAATTTTCACACTTTGTATCGTTGTCGTCAAATTTCCCCTTTGATTCTTTGACTTTACGTTTTCTTCTTCTTTTATCATGCATCGATAAAATTTCTCCTTTATTTTATATCAATAAAATCCCTCCTTTATTTTATATCCAAATACGATTAAAATTTTCATTTATAGTTCATATTCAGTACAGAACTGTTCATGAATGGTTCCTGTTATCCGAATGTTAAACTATAGTTTAAACTGACAAACCTATCGTATGTGTTACATACGATCTTCTTTATCTTGCTTATTTAAAATTTTAAATATTCATTTGAATCCTGGTTTTTAAATTATAAACTAAATTTATAATTAAATAAAAATTACCGTTTCTGACTACTCGACTTCTAGCGCTAACCGGATCTGATCTTACACACCTTATCGTCTTTCTTCTCTACGGCTTCACGGTTTGAAATTTTCATTAGAAAACGTTTCTAATTCTTATTTTTAAATTAAATCTTTAATTTAATTTAAATTAAACTTCTGTACTTTGTTACAGTTTTAGACGAAAACTAAAATTCAAAAATCCCGATTCACTTTTTAAATAAAAATTCTGTTTTTATCTTGTAAATTAAATAAAAATATTATTTTTATTTAAATTTTTATTCTCCTTATTTATTTAAACCTTTGTTTAATTTAAAAGCTAATTTTAAATTAAACTTAGCTTTTAAAATCTTCATTTACACATTGTTTAATCAAAGTACCATAGTTGCAAAGTACCATTCTCAAAAACCCAGGCATTTCCTCACGAAAACCAACCCAGCACTCACGATTTTCTCCCTGGCCAAAGTACCCCCCTGGTACTACCATGTCCAAAGTACCACGTCTCAAAATTCCGTGCCAACCCCACGAAACCACTTGAAAAATACGATGGTTGATCCATCTCCTTCTTCTTCTCTTTGCACTGTTGTGTGCACATGCACAACCGAACCGCTAGAATCCACCACCAGCGACCACCCTGCCACGTCACATCCATCCCCCTGATCACCTATGACCGACCATCTCCACCCCAGATACCCTTCTCCTTCGAATCATCATCCCACCATAAAAAAAACAGCAGCAATTTATTTTCTTTCACCACCAAAACACCACGGCCCCACCCATCTCCGACCATCGGATCGAATACCGCCGCCACCAACCCTTCACCACCCTCGGCCGCATCCTTTCCCCTGGTCCTGGCACACTCGAACCCACGTGGCCCCCACACAACGCCCTCAAAGTCAAAACACCAATCACAGACGAAATTTCACAAATCAAATTAAAACTCTTGATTCATGTTATAGAAAAATATAATGATATCTTTCCTACGATCCTTGGTCCCATACGCAGCTCCACCCTCAACCGCTCAGCCCCTAGACACCTGGATGATCGGAATTTCCCAAAACCCCCAATTCTGATCATCTTCGAATTCCTAATTACTAACGCCATTAAAAATCACAGGACCAACTTCTAAAATCATTATTGGTTACTAGGATTTAATCTATATATTCAAACTTATTTAGTATGAGGTTTGAAAATTTCATGAACCAGAGAGAACTTGAACCGACTGTGTTTTTCTTGGTTTTCAAATACCAATGTTTTTATTTTTGGGTTGTTCACTTTACTTCTGGTTTAAAATGATTTTATGATACTATAACCTAATCCGATCCTCTACTTCAAGATCATTCACCAATATTCCTTACTTTGTCCTACCAAATAACATGGTCTGTCAACTATTGGCACATGGTTTCTTAGAGATGATCCTTATCAAGGTGACTATCATAAGTCCCTTGATTAGGCAACAAAATAGGATATTCAAATAAAATTTGCACTCAACAAGTAACACACAATAGCCAGACCAGTTTATCTCTTCACAGTTCAGCACAGCAAGATGCAGGAAATTTTAAAACAGAAAATTTTAAAATCAGTTTACTCACCTAAAATTGGTTTGAACCCTTGCTGTTTTTCTCCTCTTTACTTGATCAATATAAAGTGTTTGTGTGTGAAAATATAGTGGGTGCTCAGGCCCTTTTATAGTTGTATAAAGCCTTTAAAATATTGTAACAAAACCAGTTTTTAAATGGTGTTGTGACAAGTGAAAGACACTACAAAGAGAGAGCTTTTTCTCTTGTCAATCTCAGTACAAAACCTGAGCTCACATGGCTTGCATCAGCCCATCTCACCTCCTCAAACCCCCTAGGCAACCTCCTTTGATTCCTATGACACAACACCTATAAATGCTCATGTCCCTCCCATGACCTTTCACCATCTTTCCCTTGGTTGTTAACAAATTGCCATACCCTTTTCATACCATTTCAAATCAGTTTTTGGCAAGAGTTTTCACATCAAAATTTCATATAATAAATTGATTTAACAACAATTTAATTTAAAAACATACTTTCCTTGCAAGTGTAGTTAAAATCTGAAAATAGAGTACTTGCAAATCTATTTTTGTACCATACAAAAAATCAGTTTTTCTCATGGTGTTTTCAAATCAAAAGCTTACACAATAAGTTTATTTAACTACATATATATATATAATTAATACTTGCCTTGCAAGTATTTGCAAAATCTGAAAATGTTTGTATATATAAACCTATAGCATGAAGTGAAAACTCATAGGAAATACTTAGAAAAACCATGATTTGAAAAGAGGTCTTGACAATACATGTAACTTTCAATAATTTCCATGAGATCATGACACATTTATGGTGTAGTAACTTCATGAATAAGGTAATGAAGTGAAATAGACATTTGACAATTCAAGTTCTCTTTTCAATGCAAAAATGCTAAAAAATCCTATCTATGAGATCATGAGCTTTAAATGAGATGCGACAATACCTATTTGTAATTTTTAAATGTATACAAAAATTCAACTACCCTCTTGAATATTTTATATGAAATATGCTTTTCAAAAGAATGATTTTAACATGTTTTGTTTATGTACATGTATTTAAGCTTTGGCTTTTGAACTTGTTTTGACCAAAATTTGGCTTTGACATGTTTTGAATTCAAGTATTAAAAGTTTTCAAAACCAGGATTTATCAAAAACTAATTTTCTTATATCCTTTAAAAGAATGAACAAATTTTAAAAAAAATGGCATTACACATATATGCTATGTGAAAGTATTGTTTTCCAAACATGTATAAAAGTCAATTTAAACAAATGCTATCAAACAGATGCTATCATATATGAATGTGTATAAACCAGTTTTAGCAAGTGCTGTTAGATACATGCTATCATATCAGTAAATGCTATCATATACAAATCAACATGTTTGGAATTTATAAGGGCTGGATTTTATATCGTATTTGAAAATACGTACTCACGATCACTTAATCTGTATCAGTGATAAGTGTATAAAATCCTGGGTCATTACAATTTATATAAAAAAAAAATCAGATTTTTAACTAATTAAAAATCAGTTTTCATAAAAACAAAGAAAACAAAACAAATATATATATATATATATATATAAAGACAGAAAGCTTATAGTTGGAAGGAAGGGGGTGTCTCGCCGGAGCTTGGTGGAGGGTCGGAGTTGCCCAGGCGCAGGCGGCGCTGGCGGCGTGGGGCCCCCTAGGGCTGGCGGCGGCGTTTGTTCGGATCTTGGGTGCGGTTTCAGGAGAAGAAGGAGGGTGTGGTTTCAAGAGAAGGAGGGAAGAGAGAGGAGGAGGAGGAGGGGAAGAAGGAGGGGAGGCACGGCTCGCGCGGCGGTGGCGGCTCTGACAGGGGGGGCAGTGCGCGATTCGATTAGGTTTCTTTTTTTTCTTTTTTGAAAAGTAACCGGGGGAGGGGGGCTGAGAGTAAAGGAGATAAGGGTGGAATATAATAATATATTTTTATTTTAATTAATTTCAAAAAGCAACTTTCTATTTCGAACTCGGAACGAAACCCACCGCCTGTCGCCCATAGCTAATTACCCCCATTCCGAACACAATGGGATATGTATCGTAGGCTGACTCGATCGTTTCGATCAGTTTCCGTCAAAATCAAAATATAACTCTATATATTGAATTTGAACGCGCATTTTAATTTACCGGGGCCACATACTAACTAGAAAAATTCCCAAAAAATATCTTCTAGCTTCGTATTGATGATACAGTCCTAACAAAACTGATTTTGTCAAATTCTGAGACCGTTTGAAAAATGGCCATTTTCCAGTCGATTGAAATCAACTGAAACCGGTCAAACGCGTTTTCCTTTGCCACGCTCACATATTGATTCCAAAAATTATGAATTTTGGAATATGACAATAACTTGACATCACGAATCCAAAAAAAGTGGTTTCGTCGAAATCCAAGGTCATTGGCAAAATTTCCATTTTTAAGGGCCTGAATTCCATAGCGACTACTCTGAAATTTCAACTGGACATATCTTTTGATTCCCGCTATGAAATTTCAATTTTTCGGATTCGTTGGAAAGATATTCTCAATTAGATTCAAATATTTTTGGTTTCACTAAAATCCGGTTTATTTTGAATCCTATACATTCATTTGAACTTTGAAATCAAATTATCGAACTACCACGCCATTTTCAATTCCTTTTATATATATAAATAAATATTTATATTCTAACGACAATTCAAATAAATATATACGTTCTAATTCTATTCAAAATAAATTTATCGTCCTTATTATTTAAAATAAATCATTTTAAATATTCAAAATTGCCAAAATAAAAATTTTAAATTGGCTCGGATTTCCGGGTTATTACAATCTCCCCCACTTAAAACTTTTCGTCCCCGAAAAGGAACGAAGCCGAAAGTTGTTTAACTAATCAACTCAACTTTCACTATTTTCTTTACGGCTTACGTTCTTCAACTTTTCAGTTTCTAAGAACTTTTCAAATTTTTCAAAAATCTAGCTAACACCCTAAATTTTCAAAAAAATTCGCCATAACCTCCCCTACACCGGGGACTTGGGGATATTTCATATAGCCTCCCATGGCCTTCTTCAATCCAAAAGAAAAAGAAAACGCCAAGCGGCTCACAAAATCATCATCACCCAAACAAAACAGTAAATTATGGTAAACATGTACCTATTTATCGGGCAAACAATTTTATTCCTGTGCTCTAGCCTCCTTGCTATGACCTGTTCAATGTAAGTACATGTATATGCAAGCAAATGCGATTAATTTTCAATCAAGTCCAATATTTGATCAATTTGGCTATATGGTTCAAATTTTAATTAATCAAACAACATAACCAGCAATCAATTAGTTGATTAGCGTTTCAAACTCATAATTTTATATATAGTCAAAAATCACATTTTTGATGCCAAATCACAAGAATAAGCCCTATCTAGTTTCGGTTCCCACACCAGTCAATTGGAAATATATAGAAATCTCACTTTCGAAACTCGAAAATAAATATTGACGATGGTTCCCCGTCACCAGAATTATCCCCGGGCAACTAGAGTGTGATTCTATAACTATCCAGTACATTAAAACTTCGAATACACGTTTGCAAGGCGTATATGCAAAATCTTTATATATTGGTTGTCCAAATTCAATATAAAATAAATAATCAAATACGAATAATTGATTTAAATTTCAAAACAAAAATTGTTTTCATTTTAATTTTAAAATATACTCTTCACACTTGTTCTAGGATACTACTGATCCTATCTCAAACGATTCATTCCCATTGGATATTACTAACCCAATTTCTGATGAATTATTTCGTATGGTTCTAATGTGCCTTGTTCTCTGAGCTTTGTAAACTAAAGCTCTGATACTAACTGTGATAACCCGTAACTTCCCTGGTAAGGAAAGCGCGGATACTTTGAGAACAACACACAAAAGAATGCAGAAAGAAGAACAATTCATTGCTTATAACAACAATTTCATCAGATTACAAGAATATACAGAGTATAAATCAATATTACACATTAGATAAATATTAGAGATTACAACATGTTACTTAGCAGCGGAAAATAATACAAAGCACAACTAAAGGAGATATATGGATACAAAGCTTTCTGGATATCGTTCCAGCTGTAAACCAGGATCCTGTGAATATAAATCTGCAAAACCAAAGCTACTAGCTGCCCGTGTCAAAATAAGGGCACCCATAGTTTAGGTTAAAACAATAAACTCCAGATCAGTCATGGGACTGGTGTGAGAACTAAAACAGTTATTAATCTTTATTTTAAAGATAGGTAAATCAAGGGACCACGCCGTATAACACGGAATGGGTTTCCTCTCAAGAATACCAGTGCATAAAACAATAGCGCAATGCTAAATAAAGAAAAATGAAGCCATTATAAGACCCAGGTCCCATCACACAATGCAACGCAAGCCGGAGAATAGGGTTTTACCTTATAACAACCAAAGAATGCTTGATACGCTAAAAACAAATCATTTGATACTATAATAAGTGTATAGTGTCAAAACAATTTCAATCATAAATATCAATCATAGATGACATGGGTACCATATATCATGTCGCCATACTAGGCTCTACAATCAAAAACGCAAAGTCACGTATTTGGAAATTGGATTTCCATCTATGAACCGAGGCCGTCCTCTACCGATTCGAGACTCTCTAGCCCGAGCCTCAAGTAAGAGCGCAGACAAGCCTTGGATCGTCGGGGCCGGTCCACCGATGTGGATTATTATGCCTGAACACTACGTTCCCCCACCCTTTGTGGCGTAAATGAGCCAAAGAATGACTCCATCGGACCCATATCGTCCGATCAAACCGAGGCGCCTCGCAACAGCAACAACCACACAGGTGAAAATAATATAAATGTCAGCCAGTTTAAGCACTGACACTACCTCTAGCTAGAAAGAAACGCATGTTCTCCCTGATGTCCTCTCCTGTTTCTGGTTCACAACCGGGGTGTGAGGCTCACGAATTAACGCTACACAAAGCGATGCCACAAAGGCTGTGCTTTGATCATCAACCACACGACTCTGCTTTTCAACAGAAGCCTTCATCGTTTGCATCATAGCATGCCACACAGGCAAACCACTCTATGCAACCGATATCAGTCACACAGAATGAAATCCAATGTCAGACACACAGTCCATTTACAAGTTCGTTCTGGGTCTGAACGAAACCAGAAGAATCTTATTCCTCGCATATCCATCAATCTCCAAGTACGTCTGGACGATCACCAACTGAATCCCTCCTCTTGGGTGTACAGCCCAATAAAGATCATCAGTAATCACCCAAACGATGTGAAGACCTTCGGTCTTCAACCACCGTCTTCACCTTCGAATTATCGTCGTATCAGTTATTCAGAATGGGATAAACCCGGTCTTTCCGAATAACTCGCGTATGTAATAAACAAGTGTTACACAAACACAACATACGCCTCATTCCAACTCATCAGTCACTAACTGTAAATTAGTAAGGGAACAATTCCCCAAATATTAACCCCGAAGGCCGAAACCAACATCAGATCAAAACCCAGGAAGCCATTCATCTTAACTAATCTTCAGCTAGTTGCTAAATTTCACATTCTTAGGGATAGGTTCCCATTAATTTTGTCAAAGTTAAATTCCTTAAGTTTATTCTTTAATCTTCTTTTGAATATCAATTCAACTAGTCGGGATTAGCGAACCACACCAAAGTAATCATTTATTTTATTTCCCAATCCCAACCTATTCATCCCATGAAGTAAAACTGGTCATACTTCATTTCTAACACCATGGTGTTATCGGTAAATTCAATTACCATTTCACGTTCAAATCTAATTAAAGATTTAACTATCGCCTAGAGAAAAACTGGTTATACTCCATTCTCGATCTTTTCAATCTAATTAAAGATTCATTAAAACTCCACTTGGTTTAAATCTTCCTGTCTTTAACTGGGTTAAAGAATCAATGTCATTTAAAACACGGTTCACGATAAACCCAAAATCACATTTCATTCTATCAGCCTTTAACCGTAAAGTAGCAAGTGAGCAATTCCCTAAGTATTAACCCCAAGGGCCGAAACCAACATCAGATCAATACCCAAGAAACCATTCAACTTAACTAATCTCCAGTTAGTTTCTAATTTTCTTAACTTAGTTGGGTCTAAGAACAGTATTATTGAAGATACCGTTCACGAAAAACCCAAATCACATTTGATATTAAATACAAGGCTCTGAATAGAAAATATATCGGCTTATATTCAATATCAAATTCTACGACCAACAAATATCGTACTGGAAATAATGTATAAATATATCTTTCAAATTTCCATAACAATATCTGTATCATCACGAAATCCAACATCGAAATATTCCAAAGACAATTTCGATTCAAATCCATTCCAATTCAATTATTGGAAATTCTGGTTATTTTCAAAACCATTTCAAATCCAATTTGTTTATTTCAAAAAAAATTAAATTATTAATCTAGTTCAAAACTAGTTCATTTTGATTAAAATCTACTTTTATCTTTTCAAATATGGAAATTTTCATCCCAATACTTCACAAATCATTTCTTATGATTTTACACAAATTATTACTATTTTTAATAATTTTATCAAGGCCCGTACAGTCGATTTCCATCAACAGCCATCGAACTGCACTTACAGTGACCTTTTCCAAAATTGATTTGGATATAATTCCAAATCCAACCATTAGATTTCTAATTTTTAATATTCGTTAGAAAGATCTTTTCGATACGAACCCAACGGTTCCAGTTTTAGGAGAATCCGACGGTCGGATCTCCCGTAATATCCATTCGAAGTCAATAGTCGAAATTCGCGAACTGCCGCGGCGCGGCGCGTTTTATTCAGGCCATTATATATACAATATATATATATTATATATATTTCGTCGATTTCCTTTTAAAACGTATTTTATAAATCATTTAAATTCGTTTTAAAATGATTTCAACTTCCTTTTCAAATTCAATTCACGATTGAATTTTTAAATATAAATTCATTTTAATTTCACTTCCAATCGATTTCTCTTCAATTTCAATTCGAATTCATTTCTATTCAATTTCAATTCGAAGTCATTTATATTCAATTTCAATTCGAATTCATTTCTATTCAATTTCAATTCGAATTCATTTCTGTTCAATTTCAATTCGAAGTCATTTTGAATTCGAATTCATTTCTATTCAATTTCAATTCGAATTCATTTCTATTTAAATTCAATTCAAAATCATTTCTATTCAATTTCAATTCGAATTCATTTCTATTCAATTTCAATTCGAATTCATTTCAAAATATTCGATTTTGAAATCACTTTCAATATTCATTATAAAATCGACAAAATTCCCGTTCGTGTTAAAATGGCGTGTAACTACTTAACACGGCTTCACATTTCAATATTCAAAGAATATTATTTTAAATTATTCGATAATTCTGAACTGGAATCAGACACAGTCAATTACCATATAATTTCAGTTATATGGATTTCATCAAATTCATATATACAACAATGACGATAAACACCCAACCATCATTCAAAGTGCGTTCTACACTGTATAAGCATCGAATATAAATATCTAACGCCTATAACAGCCTGTCAATCAATCGATCGACATACAGCTAATAATTGGGACTAGTGTATGTCATATATCATCCCAATACCCGTGTGGGGTTTCAAACAATCCAACACAGATTTTATTTGTGTAGTTGGGCGATGTGTAAAATTTATCGTCCCAATCAATATCAGTCAAATGTGTGTATATAAACAAATCGTCCAATTTGTTTATATTTATTTCATTTTAGATACAAGTTAAAAATTCTATTTTCAACTATAAAATATTTTTAACTATATAAATATTTTATTTCATTTCACATCACTCAATCAACTACACATCAAAATCAAACAAACAAGCATACAAGCCATCAATGGTCTGTGGACGACGGGTGTCGGGTGCTACTAAACACCGTCTGCATCCTAGTATATATTTTTAACTAGAAATTTAAATTAAAGGTGAGGAGTTCTCACCGGCTAGCTAAACCAAACGCCATGACTCTTCATATGTATGAAATCTTCGTCGTGCTCGCCTTTTGTCAATTTCATTTTCCGTAGCCACTACATATATAAAAATCACATTTTTATATTGTTGCTATGTATATAAAAATCACATTTTTATAATCTCTACTATATAAAAATCATATTTTTATTTCCACTTCCGTATGTAAAAATTCTATTTTTACTTCACCATCTCTTTTCTAGTTTAAAAATCAATTCTTTTTACAAGCTATATATGTATAAAAATCCTACTTTTATTCGCTATATGTATAAACAAAAAATCGTACCTTTTACATTTTAACTCTCGTCCTTCTACTTGTAAAAATCACATCTTTTTGTTTATGTTCATATAATAAAAATCAAATTTTTACCCCCAAAGTTATATATATAAAAATTGGATTTTTATTTCAAGGCCTTTCATATAAAAATCATTTCTTTACCTATATAAAAATATAACTTTATCTATATAATTTTTTTCTTCAGATTTTTAACTAATTAAAAAGCAGCTTTCATAAAAACAAAGAAAACAAGACAAAAAAACTATATATATATATATAAAGACAGAAAGCTTACAGTTGGAAGGAAGGGGGGTGTCTCGCCGGAGCTTGGTGGAGGGTCGGAGTTGCCCAGGCGCAGCGGCGCTAGCGGCGTGGGGCCCCCTAGGGCTGGCGGCGGCGTTTGTTCGGATCTGGGGTGCGGTTTCAGGAGAAGAAGGAGGGTGCGGTTTCAGGAGAAGAAGGAGGGAAGAGAGAGGAGGAGGAGGGGAAGAAGGAGGGGAGGCGCGGCGGTGGCGGCTCTGATAGGGGGGCGGCGCGCAATTCGATTAAGTTTCTCTCTTTCTTTCTTTTTCCTTTTCTGAAAAGTAACGGGGGGGGGGGGGGCTGAGAGTAAAGGAGATAGGGGAATATAATAATATATTTTTATTTTAATTAATTTCAAAAAGCAACTTTCTATTTCGAACTCGAAAAGAAACCCACTGCCTGTCGCCCATAGCTAATTACCCCCATCCCGAACGCAGTGGATATGTATCGTAGGCTGATTCTATCATTTCGATCAGTTTCCTTCAAAATCAAATATAACTCTATGTATTGAATTTGAACGCGCATTTTAATTTACCGAGGCCACATACTAACTTGAAAAATTCCCAAAAAATATCTTTTAGCATCGTATTGATGATATGGTCCTAACAAAACTGATTTCGTCAAATTCTGAGACCGTTTGAAAAATGGCCATTTTCCAATCGATTGAAATCAACTAAAACCGATCAAACGCGTTTTCCTTTGCCACGCTCACATATTGATTCGAAAAATTATGAATTTTGGAATCTAGCAATAACTTGACATCACAGATCCAAAAAAAGTGGTTTCATCGAAATCCGAGGTCGTTTGCAAAATTTCCATTTTTAAGGGCTTGAATTCCATAGTGACTATTCTGAAATTTCAACTGGACATATCTTTTGATTCCCGCTATGAAATTTCAATTTTTCGGATTCGTTGGAAAGATATTCTCAATTAGATTCAAATATTTTTGGCTTCACTAAAATCCGGTTTATTTTGAATCCTGTACATTCATTTGAACTTTGAAATCGAATTATCGAACTACTGCGCCATTTTCAATTCCTTTTATATATATAAATAAATATGTATATTCTAACGACGATTCAAATAAATATATACATTCTAATTCTATTCAAAATAAATTTCTCGTCGTTATTATTTAAAATAAATCATTTTAAATATTCAAAATTCGCCAAAATAAAAATTTTAAATTGGCTCGGATTTCTGTGTTATTACACAAAATAAATTCAAATAACTAGAAACTTGAAACATTACAACACCTCATCATTACAGATTTAATAAAATTAGTTTTGCCGAAAACAGAATTTGTTTGCATATTGGTTTTGCTATTATACGCGTTAAATAACGTTACTTTATGCGTAAAACAACGCTATTTTGGACACCAAATTAACCGGTCTCCAAAAGTAACAAACTATATATCTATCCTAACTCTAAATGTCAATACGAATTCAATGGAATTTTTTTCGCATCTTAATTCGACCATTATCTTGAGTTGTTCTCAAATTCCTCTTTAAATAGAATTAAATTTATTAAATAAACATTATCGTTTATAATGATTTCCATAGCGACTATTTTAAAATTTGAATTGGACATAACTCGCAATCTATAACACGAAATATCCAATTTTCTCTTTCATTAGAAAATTATAATCAAACAGATTCAGATGATTCTTGTTTCATAGAATTTCGACTTATATCGGATCTGGTATATTCAATTGAAGTTCAAACCCAATACTATGAACTACCGCGACGTTACGAGCTCGTTTTATAATTATATATAAATTAAATGTTTAAACTTTGTTATATAAACAAATTATTTATTTTAAATCAATTTAAAATTACAAATCATTATTTAATATAATAAAATAAATTAAATATCTGATTACGGAAAATATGGGACATTACAGGATGACCGAATATGTAATGCCAAAGATCAAATGTACTTATATTACTACTATTTTGACTTATTACAGAATTGTAGCATTGATTCTTTGCTACATAGTTGATGTAGTCATTAAATATGAATTTATAGAGCCCATTGACAGCATCACCCTGCAGTAAGATTTCACCAATCAGAATGTCTTTTACTAAGCAATATTTAGGGAAAAACTCAAAATATACATTATTGTCTTTGGCAAATTGAGATACACTAATTAAATTCTTTTTAATCTTAGGAACTCTTAGAAGATTATGCAAATATAATTGTTTCTTTCCTCTAATAATAGCACTACCAATATGAGAAATTTTGATGCATTTACCATTACCCATGCATATTGATTGTTCACCTATGTACTCCTTGTTTCCTACACTGAGGTTGTCCAAATTATTTTTCATGTGATTAGTAGCTTCTGAATCAGGGTACCAATTGTCATCTTGAATAGTTTCAATTCTTGCACACTTAGATTGGTTGTGACCTTTGTTGTCTGCATGACAGGTTGATTCATTGTGTTCCTCTGTTATATTGGCATTGGGATTTGATATCTTTTGATCACCTTGGTTATGCACATAGTTGTTATCAAATCTTTAGTAACACTTGAATACAGGGTGGCCTACTTTTTCACAAATCTGACACTTAGGTTTGTAATTGTTAGACGACCTGCCTCTTCCACTACCTTTGCCAACAAAGCCACCCCTTTGACCTGAGTTATTGTTTCTTGAGTTATTTTAGCCATGACCTCTACTACTTATAGCATAACTGAGAGAAAACTTGCTATTTGTTGCTTTTCTGTTGTCAATTTTTGCTTCATGAGCAAGAAGCATGGCATGAACATCATTTAAAGGTGGTATGATCTTTTGAGAGGTAACTATTGCAATTACAACTTAATACTCAACATTAAGTCCATTCAGTAGATACAAGACATGTTCAGATTCTTCAACATTGCTACCATTAGCTTTTGACACATCACATATATTCTTGATTTTGGCTAAATATTCACTCATACTCAAGTTGTCTTTTCTGCAGTTTTGAAATTTCCTTTTATAGTGTATGGCTTTGACTGTAGACTGTGTATTGAAATTTCTTTCAACGGTTAACCATATTTCATTGGCATTCTTACATCCTACAACTCGAGATAATAGATTTGGACTTATGGAAGACAATAACCAAGCACTATTAAGTCTTTCTTATATGTGATATTTGTTGTATTCCTCATTATTTACTATACTGTTTGCAGTATCGGTATTGAATTTGGGTGGAATTGGTATAGTTCCAAGAATATACCCTTCTAATCCATACCCTTGTATTGCAGTTTCCACTTCAAGTCTCTAAAGCAAATAATTGGTTTCATCAAGTTGAATGGTGATTAACTAGCTTTGTGGGCTGATGCCAGTCTTGATGATTTGCTTAGCGGTTGTCCCTTGGGATGCATTCGAATTAGCAAAAGATATAGAATTGTTGTCTTGTGCCATGAAGTTCAACAATGATGATGCACAGACGTAAAAATAGAGGTAAACAAATTCTAAACCTTACAGTTTTGAATTGAAATTAGCAATGCATAGATTCACGGTTAAGTAAGGCAATTCTTGATTGTAGATGATGAAAAAGTCTTTTAATTTCTTACTAAGTTTTCATTGATTGCTTGATTTTCAAATGAGTTTGTTCAGTTATACTTCTTGACTGTGAACACTTTGATTTCTTTGATCGATTGTGAGTGAATCAGATTTGTTTTTCCTTAGTTTAATTGATAGAATACTTTTGCAGCCATGAATTTGGCAAGGCACTGTATTATATTGATCAAATTAAACTTATAGGATGGAATTCAAGAAATTCTTGATGAGTTTAGAAATCCAAATGATGATACTTCTCTGATGGACTATCTTTCAAACACCACAGTGGATTTATATTCGGAAGAGCGTAGAGAATTAATCAATCCTGCTTTGGTACCAAGATAGAATTTAGAATATTTGATAGATGAATTCTTTGTAGAGGAAGAAAATGATTGTATTATTGCTGAATTGAAACTTGTAACTGTACAATACGGAATGAATAAAGTGATACAGCCATAGCCTGAATATATATATATATATATATTCAAGTATTTACATGCTTCGGCCTACTATTATAATAAAGTAAAAAATAATATGTAACAGCCCAGTATGAATGCTTCATTATAACTTACGTTGCTCGGCAGGTAACAATAAATTACACTTGTTCCTCTTTTTGACTTGAAATGTTCATTTTTCATTGTTAGTAAAATTGCTAGTTCTATTAAAGATTTTTCATATATTCATGCATATTATTTTACAGGCTAATTCAATTAGCAACCCAATTTTTTCCTTTCCCACCCGACTAAAATATAAAAGAATAAAATGATAAATTTACCCTTATATATTATTATACTTAACATATTCAATTTTCTCATTCTATTATGCATTTTATCCATAAAAAAATATGATAATGATACGATGAATGGTTTTCAAAGAAAACAATAAATGAATCTTAGGAAAATAAAGATGTTTTATTTTAAATTTTCCTTTTTTTACAAAAATTATAGTTACTGTTCACTTGTTTTTTGAATTGGAGTGAAATCTTTTTTAGATTGCACCATCGATGAAAAGAATGGAAAAAATAATTATGAATTTTACAATTTCACAGTTTTTGGATTTCTTTTTTCTTCCATGGTTAATATTAAATTATTATTACTGAAATAGTAAAATAAATGACAATTTCGGTATATTTTGAAGTTGGAAAAGCAAAAAGTGGAGTGCGATGCTTTTTGTTTAAATAAACGGGTGGGAAAGGCAAAAAAGGGGTGTAAATAGATTTAGCCTATTTTACATTGACAGTATATTACATTTAACTACGCGAAATTTTAATGATACACATGGTTAATGCAACTACTCATTAATAATCATTTGAATTATTAACTCTTTTATCATATTAGTCATCCGCTATTTCCTATTACATTTTCGATATATCTCCACTATGAGTTTTTGAATCTCAACTGCTATGAAGCCATGCTTAAACAAGTGGAAGATGATATACCACAAAAGTTCAATAAAGTTTTGTACTAGGAAGATCCCAAGGGTGAAGAAGTCCAAAGACTAAAGGAGTAGGTAGAGTAACTAGCAATACTATGTCAGTAAGGTGGAAAGGCTCTGTCCAGATAAGAAGGAACACTTTCATTAAGTGAAGAAATTATTGAAGCAAACTTTCTTGACAATTTAAAGGCCTGGGCTATGGACCAGTTTAGCAAATCTACTCATCAAGATGATCAAATGTGCAAGTTTGAGTAATACATGGACATTCTAAAATTGGGAAGGCTGGAAAGGTGTAAGTTATCCTATATGTGCAGCTAAGGCCATAACAAGATAGTTCTGATGGTGTGGCGCAGTGCAATCGAGCCTTGGGGCCAATTATCTTGAGATTTCCTAAATTAAGTTTAGGAAGGGATACCTCACCTCATGTTAACATAATGTCTTGTCTTAAGCAGAGAGGGAATGAAAGCTTGCATGATTTCATTAAATAATGAAAATCTAATGCCATCATGGTGGGGATTAGTGAAGAAGGATCATTATTGACGATTACATATGGATGGGAAAGAAGAGGAACAACACTTTAGAAGAAGAGAATATTCAGAAGTTGTATCTGAGTATAAAGGACTTTTATGAAAGAGAAAGTAGCTACTTCCATATGCAGGAAACTGAATCCTTGGATCCGATAAAGAAAGCCCCAAGTTATGACAGTAAGAGAAAAGGAGACAACTATCACCATCCTACAAAAAGGTAAAGGAATATCAATTTCACTGCAAGGACTCTCCTTACACAAACCAGGACAGAGATTTCAATGGATGCTTTCGTATACAGATAGTGCCATATCTGTACCTGAAATTATTTTTGGATATCAATATCCATTTAATTTTCGTCCATCGGATTTTTGTATCCGCTTAATTTTTGGATACGGATGGATATCAGATATTTATCCGCTTCATCGATAAGTACAATCGACCAAATAGATGTGTAAAGTGATAGCGAGAAGTGTAGAATCACCATATTTCTTTGCCTGAATGTACATTCTCTTTTTGATTGCTTCCCAGATATCGGCATATGAGTTATCTAGAGATACTGAACCACCTTGATACCATACATGGTCTTTGGTTTAATAAATTTAGTGTGTTGTTATTCACACCCTCATTTAGACTACTGGCCACCTTTAAAAAATTTAATAGATTGTATTATTTTTGACCTACTTCCTACCACCACTTTATTTCTTTTCACTTAGTCAATAACAGCCGTACTGTCACTTCTCTTCTCTTCTCAAACAACGTAAATTCTCAGATATCAAACTCTAAACCATTAAAAAAAAAAGGGCTGAGTAGAGGATGGAAGATAAAGAAAAAAAAAGAGGTTAGTTTTTTATACCATGCTGCATAATCTATTATATTGTTATAGAAAAAAAATTCTAAGGGTTTTGTGCTAATTTTTGTTGGAGCTTTCTTTCACCCTTCTCTCTACTTCAAGTGTGGAAGACATTAATTTCGATGACATTGTAATAGAGAACGACATTGTAAGTTATTGAATTTTAGGGTTTTCTTCATACAACAAAAATTTATATGTCAAAATTTACAAAAAATATTCATTTTAATTACCTTTATTTGATTTTTGTCGGAAGATAATGTGATTTATAATAAATTTGATAACTATGTGCATGATAGCAATAGGCTACAAGATGATCGACAACGTTGAAGATACAAAAGTTGATTTGACAGATCATTTTACAACTGATGAAGTATGTAATTTGTACTTAATTTACAATCACTATTATTCATGTAAAACTGGAAGTATATTAATTTTTTTGGTTAAACGATATGATTTCAGGTACTTGATTCACAGAACGCGCTGATTTGATGGTGTAAAACAACATGGAAAAAGTTGAATGCTGTTGTAGAGCGATTCGATGGTGTTAATCAGTTGATTGGACGCTTGAAATTGTGTTGATAATTTAGGAAAATCTTCAAGCTTGTATAGCGATGAGAAAAATTCAGGAAGAAGACATTTTTTTTGTTGGAACGAGGAAGAATTAAAGGAAAAGGTGGTAGCCGATTAGAAATTGAATAATTTAGGTGGTATAAAGAATTAGAGAGGCACAAAAAAGAGGTAGCCTTTAGTATAGGTGGCCAGTAGTCTAAATGTAGGTGTGAATAGCAGCACACTAAATTTAAGAGTATATATAAAAAAGTTTGGACCAACATAAAATGATTTTTATACTAATGTTAATAAAAAGTCAGGAAATAAAGAAATGTGATGATGAAACATTGTTTTATACTAATATCCATAAGTATATCCAAAAATATTCCAAAATTAAACACTAAAAATACCATTTTCACTAAAAATAGACAAAAATTTATATCCTAGTAACATACAACAGTTACAAAATAATTATAAACTCAATTTTTCTATTTTGAGTTATATATATTACATCAATTAGTAGGATGGATATTTTTCGTATTTTCGGATATGAATTCGGACAAATATTGGATTTTTCAGGTATTCATTGACAGCCGTGAACCAGGGTTCAAATCTTTGAACTAACTAATGAAGAATCACCCTACGATATTCCTTGTAAGGGTAAGAAACCAAAGAACAATCAAGAAGGAGCTTGTTGTCGCTTTAATCATGCAAATGGACATCGTACTAATGGGTGCAAACCTTTTAAAGTATGAAATAAAAAGTCGATAAAAAGGGATATTTGGAAAAAATTGAGCCGGTTTAGATTAGATTAGGAATCATACTCTAGACCCGAGTGAGAATCATGCTAGACACCATGCAACTTAATAGCTACAATTCATGGAGGCTACATCGCGTTGGAAGTAGAAAAAGGGTGTATAAAAGACATGTTCAGAAGGCTAAATCTTAGTATAGGATGATATATAACATCAAGTAGAGGCCAACACTGAGATTTCTTTTATAATAACAGAAGCAATAGGGGTTCCTACTTTTGGTTATCACGGCAACACCTCATGTTTCTAAATAATTAACGAAAAGGGATTTAATTAATAAATTAAAAAAGGGGCATTTCTTTAAATATTGTAATTTGGCATAAAACTTATAACATTTGTGTTCGTGGCATTTTTTATTATGAATTTTTATATATATTATTTTTCGATCAAATTTCAGTGAAGAAGTTATCACTGGTTTAAAGTTTTAACATCGGAAATAATTATGTGTATAAATTTGATAATTAACTAATTAAAGATTGATTGATTTGTTGCATGTGTTAACAATTAAGTTAAAGATTTAATGGGAATTTTATATTGGAAAACAATTAATAAGATAAACTATAAGAAGATGTTGTCCCTTAATGTAATAACCCGAAAATCCGAGCAAATTTAAAAAATTTATTTTGGCGATTTTGATGAATTTTGAGTATTTAAAATGAATTATTTTAAATAATAATGACAATAAATTTATTTTGAATAGAATTAGAATGAATATATTTATATAGATCGACATTAGAATATAAATAATTATTTATAATTATAAAAGGAATTGAAAATGGCGTGGTAGTTTGAAAATTTGATTTCAAAGTTCAAATGGATGTACAAGATTCAAAATAAACAGGATTTTAGCGAAACCAAAAATATTAGAATCCATTTGATAATATCTTTCCAACGAATCCAAAAAATTGAAATTTCATAGCGGGGATAAAAAGTTATGCCCATTTGAAATTTCAGAATAGTCGCTATGGAGTTTTGGCCCTTAAAAATGGAAATTTTGCAAACGACCTCGGTTTTCGACGAAACCACTTTTGTTGGATCCGGGATGTCAAATTATTGCTAGGTTCCAAAATTCATAAATTTCTGAAGCAATATGTGAGCGTGGCAAAGTAAAACGTGTTTTGACAGTTTTAGTCAATTTCGATCGACTAGAAAATGGCCATTTTTCAAACTGTCTCAGAATTTGACGAAATTATTTTTGTTAGAACCGTATCGTCAATATGAAGCTAGGAAATATTTTTCGGGAATTTTTAGAGTCCGTATGTGGCCCCGGTGAATTAAAATGTGCGTTAAAAATCAATATATAGATTTATATTTCGATTTTGACGGAAACTGATCGAAACAGCCGAACTGGCTTACGGGATATATCCCATTGCATTCGTAATGAGGGTAATTAGTTATGGATGATAGTCGGTGGGTCTCGTTTGGAGGTCGAGATAAAAAGTTGCTTTATGGTAATTTAAAATAATAAAATTAAATAATATAATATAAACCCCCTTTATCTCCTTATACCGGTCAACGCCCCCCTCTTTCACTTTCCCGTTCGATCTCAGAGGAATAAAAAGCAAAGCGACGGAGCCCTCCCATCGCTGCGCCACCGTCGCGCTCCCTAGCACGGCGCCCCCAACGGCCAGCCTCCACCTCGCGCCATCACTCTCCCCGCTTCAGCAACGACGACCACCTCCAAATCGAGAACGCCAAGCCTCTTCCCCCCTTCACTGCGACTCCACCGCGAACCACCACCATATGCACCGACCTCCTTCCACCTCAACCGACCCGCCAATGCCTTCCACCGGCCATCAGAGAACCCAGCGCCCCTCCTTTGTAAAAACAGTGAGTTTTCTTTTTAGAAAATGATTTTTATTTAAATATAAAACTTTATTTTAAATAAGATTTTATTTGTATGTTTAACCGCATAAAGATTTGGTTTTTGTTTGTTAAAAGGTGTGATTTTTTTAAAAAGTAAACAAAGTTTTGATTTTTAAAGTAAACAATGTTTTGATTTTTAAAGTGAACGATATTTGATCTCTAAAATAAAAGAATAAATAAAATATATTTTTATATATGAAAAGAATATATTTTTATATATAAAAGGATTATGTTTTTATATAAGAAAGAATAAAATTTTAATATAAGAAAGAATAATTTTTTAATATAAGAAAGTTGAGATTGTTCATATAAGAAAAAGTTTGGATTTTATATATGCATCGACATGAATCCGTTTAGATTTTTATATGCAATCTTATCGATTCAAGACAAGACTTTTATTTGTAATAAAAAAAGGATTTTTATCTATGCAGTGTTGAAATAAAAAATATAATTTTGATATAGGAAGAAGCGTTGTAAAAATTTAATTTTTATATATGGATCGAAATAAAAATCCTATTTTTGTTATACATATAGCGATATAAAAATATGATATATATATATATATGATAGCGGTATAAAAATATGATTTTTATTTATAAAGATCGTTGTTAAAAATGTGATTTTTAACATATACCGCGTGACACAGATCTCGTTGGAAACACGACGAAGATTTTTCTACATATGAAGAGTTGCGGCATTTGGTTTAGCTTCTCGGTGAGAACTTCT
The DNA here is from genome assembly GCA_030737875.1 of Allium sativum. Classification (NCBI taxonomy): domain Eukaryota; kingdom Viridiplantae; phylum Streptophyta; class Magnoliopsida; order Asparagales; family Amaryllidaceae; genus Allium; species Allium sativum. The sequence goes on from CM060922.1 coordinate 752,274,156, forward strand.
CACTTTTAAATTTGTTTTCTAGTTAAAATATATACTAGGATGCAGACGGTGTTTAGCAGCACCTGACACCCGTCGTCCACAGACCATGGATGACTTGGTTGTTTGATTGATGTGTTGTGAAAATTGATTGTGTGATGTGGATTGAATAAATATTTTATAGTTAAAAATATATTTTTTAACGTGTATATAAAAAAAAATTCATTTATAAATCGAACGATTTGTATATGTACACCAATTTGAAGGATATTGATTGGGACGATAAATTTTACACATCGCCCAACTGCACAAATAAAAATCTGTGTTTGTTGATTTGAAACCCCACACGGGTATTGGGATGATATTTGACGTACACTTATCCTGATTGTTTAGTTGTATGTCAATCGATGGGTTAACAGACTGTGTAAGCGTTAATTATTTATATTTAATTCTTATGCAGTTGTGTGGTGCACTCTGGATGATGGTTGATTATTTATCGTTGCTATTACATACATGTGTTTTATGGAATCTATATAATTAACATTATATGGTAATTGATTGGGCCTCACTCCAATTTGGAAATTAAAGAATATTATAAAAATAAAATATATATTCATGTGTTGAGTAATAGAAAATTCATGTGTTGGATAAAATAAATTCATGTGTTGAATAAAATATATATTCATGTGTTGAATAATAGAAAATTCATGTGTTGAACAGAATAAATTCATGTGTTGAATAAAATATATATTCATGTGTTGAATAAAAGAAAACTCATGTGTTGAAGAAAAATATTCATTTGTTGAATAGAATAACGAAGTTATTGAAAGATATAAAGCCATGTAGATTAGATTTGCGCCATTTTGACGTGAACGATATTTATATCTATTATATTCGTTTTTATAATGAATATAGAAAAGAAATTGATTTCAAAATCTAATGTTTTTGAAAATACTATCATTTATATATCGATGATATGGAATATTCAATTTTGATTTGAAGTTGAATATGAAGTTGAAATCGTTTTGAAAACGAATTTAAAACGATTTATAAAATATGTTTTAAAAGGAAATGGATGAAATATATATTATATATATAATATAATGGCCCGAATAGAACGCGCCGCGCAACGACAGTTCGTGGATTTGGACCATTGACTACGAATGGACATTACGGGAGATCCGACCGTCGGATTCTCCTAAAACCAGAACCGTTGGGTTTGTATCGAAAATAATTTTCTAACGAATATTAGAGATTTGAAATCTAACAGTTGGATTTGGAATTATGTCCAAATCAAATTGGAAAAGGTCGCTGTAAGTGCAGTTCGATTGCCGTTTTTGGAAATCGACTGTACGGGCCTTGATAAAATTATTAAAAATTGTAATAATTTGTGTAAAATCATAAGAAATGATTTGGAAAGAATTGGGATGAAAAACCCCATATTTGAAAAGATAAAAATAGATTTTTATCAAAATGAACTAGTTTTGAACTAGAATTATAATCCATTTATTTTTGAAATAAATAAATTGGATTTGAAAGGGTTTTAGAAGTAACCAGAATTTCCAATAATTGAATTGGAATGGGTTTGAATCGAAATTGTCTTTGGAATATTTCGATGTTGGATTTCGTGATTATACAGATATTGTTATGGAAATTTGAAAGATATATTTATATCGTTATTTCCAAAACGATATTTATTGGTCGTAGAATTTGATATTGAATGTTGATATATTTTCTATTCAGAGCCTTGTATTTAATATCAAATGGGAATTGGGTTTATCGTGAACTGTGTTTTAACGACATTTGTTCTTTAACCCGATTTACAGTGAAATGTGATTTGGAATTTATAAATCTTTTGTTAAGATTTAAAGGAGGTTTTCCAAAGTAAAGTTTTCCAATTTAATAAAATAAATTGGAATGGAATGGAATGTGATTTCGGGTTTATCGTGAACCGTGTTTTAAATGACATTGGTTCTTTAACCCAGTTAAAGACCGGATGTGATTTCCCAAGTTAAACAATCATTAATATTGATTTTTGGGAAGACTAAAACCAAGTGAAGTTTTAATGAATCTTTAATTAGATTGAAATGATCGAGAATGGAGTATCACCAGTTTTGCTCCAGGCGATAGTTAAATCTTTAATTAGATTTGAACGTGAAATGGTAATTGGATTTACCGATAACACCGTAGTGTTAGATATGAAGTATTACCAGTTTTACTTCATGGGATGATAGGTTGGGATTGGGAAATTAAAACAAATGATTACTTCGGTAAGGTTCGTTAATCCCAATTAGTTTGGATAAACCATAATTTGGTTTGAATTGATATTCAAAAGAAGATTAAAGAATAAATTTAAGGAATTTATCTTTGATAAAATTAATGGGAACCTTTCCCAAAGTATAAGAATATTTGAATTAAAGAATATTCTTAATTGGAATAAGGCGTATGTTGTGTTTGTGTAACACTTATTTATTATATACGCGGTTTATTCAGAAAGACCAGGTTTATCCCATTCTGAATAACTGATTCGACGATGTGTCAAGGATGAAGACGGTGGTTGATGACCGGAGGTCTTCACGTCGTTTGGGTGATTACTGATGAACTTGATTGGGCCGTACACCCAAGAGGAGGGAATCAGTTAGTGGTCGTCCAAACGTACTTGGAGATCGATGGATATGCAAGGTACAAGGTGCCTCCGGTTTCGTTCAGACCCAGAATGGACTTGTAAATGGACTATGTGTCTGACATTGGATTTTATTCTGTGTGATTGATTTCTATTAAATATATATCTGTTTGGCGGCAGAGAATTTATTCTCTTGCTTAACGTCCTTCTCTGAGACGAACGAGCTCAAAGGCTATATATTGATGGATATCAATCGCATGGAGTGAATTGCCTGTGTGGCATGCCTTAGTGGCAAATGATCAAGGCTTTTGTTGAAAAGCAGAGTCTTGTGGTTGATGATCAAAGCACGGCATGTGTGGCATAGCTTTGTGTAGCTTTGATTCGCGAGCCATACACACCGGTTGTGAACCAGAAACAGGGGAGGACATCAGGGAGGGCATGCGTTCCTTCTAGCTAGAAGTGGCGTCAGTGGTTTTATACGCCCTGATGAGTTTGACTTATGTGGTTTTTGGATTGCGAGGCGTCTCGGATATATCGGTGATTATGTGGAGCCGATGGAGTCATAGGACTCATTTATGCCCCAAAAACCGGGGAAACGCAGTGTTCAGGCATTTTAATTCACATCGGTGGACCGGCCCTGACGATCCAAAGGCTTGGCTGAGCACTTGCCTGAGACTCGGGCTAGACAGTCTTGAATTCGGTGAGGACTATCTTTTGCCTCGGTTCATAGGTGGAAATCCAATTTCCAAATACGACATCGTGCAGTTTTGATTGTATACCCATATACGGTGACATAGTGGTATGGGGCACTTATGCCGTCTATGATTAATACATATGATTGAATTTTTTTGACACTATACACTTATAGTAATAATAAAAGATGAAATTTAGCATATCAAGCATTCTTTGGCTATTATAAGATAAAACCCTATCCTCCGGCTTGCATTGCATTGTATGATGGGACCTGGGTCTTATAATAGCTTAATTATTCTTTATTTACCATTGCGTTGTTGTTTTATGCACTGGTATTCTTGGGAGGAAACCCATTCCGTGTTATACGGCGTGGTCCCTTGATTTACCTAACTTTAACATAAAGATTAATAACTGTTTTAGTTCTCACAGCAGTCATATAACTGGCCTGTGGTTTATTGTTTTAACCTAAACTCTGGGTGCCTCTATTTTCCGCACGGGCAGCTAGTAGTTTTGGTTTTGCAGATTTATATTCACAGGATCCTGATTTACAGCTGAAGCGATATTCGGAAAGCTCTGTATCCGTGTATTACTTTCAGTTGTGTTTTGTATTATTTTTCCGCTGCATTGTAATTTGTAAATCTCTGATATTTATCGAATGTGTAATATTTATTCATACTCTGTATATTCTTGTATTCTGATGAATTGCTGTAATAAGCAATGAAATATCCTTCTGTTTGTGTTCTGATGTGGATTGTCCTCAAACCAATCCGTGCTTTCCTTACCGGGGAAGTTACGGGCTTTCACACTTGGTATCAGAGCTTTGGTTTACAGAGCTCAGGGAACAAGACACATTAGAACCATACGAAAGAATTCATCATAGATTGGATTAGTAATATCCAATGGGAATGACTGGTTAGAGATGGGATTAGTAGTATCCTAGAACGAGTGTGAAGAGTATATTTTTTAAATGAAAACAATTTTTGTTTTGAAAATTTAAATCAATTATTCGTATTTGATTATTTATTTTGTATTGAATTTGGACAGTCAAGTATATAAAGAAATCCACGTGTATTCGAAGTTTTAATATACTGGATAGATATAGAATCACACTCTAGTCGCTCGGACATGATTCTGATGATTGACGCGTCATCATCAGAATTTATTTTCGTGTTTCGAATGTGGGATTTCTATATGATTCCAATTGACTGGTGTGAGAACCAAAGCTAGATAGGGCTTATTGTTATGATTTGGCATCAAAAATCTGATTTTTTGACAATATATCAAAGTTATGAATTTAAAAAGCTAATCAACTAATTGATTGCTGATTGTGTTATTTGATTATTGGTTGATTAATTAAAATTTGAACCATCTAGCCAAATTGATCAAATAGTGAATTGTATTGAAATTTAGTCGCATTTGCATGCATGTACATGTACTTACATTGAACAGGTCATAGCAAGGAGGCTAGAGCAGAGGAATAAAATTGTTTGCCCGACAAATAGGTACATGTTTATTGTATTTCTTGGAATATTGATGATTTTATGAGCCGATTTGCTAGCCGCTTGGCAGTTCCTTTTTCTTTTTGGATTGGTGAGGGCCATGGGAGGCTGTTTGAAATATCCCGAAGCTACCGGTGCAAGGGAGGTTATGGCGAAATTTTTCGAAAATTTAGGGTGTTAGCCTATTTTTTGAAAAATTTGAAAAGTTCTTAGAAACTGCAAAGTTGAAGAACTTAAGCCGTAATGAAAATAATGAAATTTGAGTTGATTTATGAAACAACTTTCAGCCTCGTTCCTTTTTGGGGATGAAAAGTTTTAAGTGGGGGAGATTGTAATAACCCGAAAATCTGAGCCAATTTAAAAAATTTATTTTGGCGATTTTGATGAATTTTAAGTATTTAAAAATGAATTATTTTAAATAATAATGACGAGAAATTTATTTTGAATGGAATTAGAATAAATATATTTATATAGATCGACGTTAGAATATAAATAATTATTTATAATTATAAAAGGAATTGAAAATGGCGCAGTAGTTTGAAAATTCGATTTCAAAGTTCAAATGGATGTACAAGATTCAAAATAAACAGGATTTTAGCGAAACCAAAAATATTAGAATCCATTTGAGAATATCATTCCAACGAATCCTAAAATTGAAATTTCATAGCGGGGATAAAAATTATGCCCAGTTGAAATTTCAGAATCGTCGCTACGGAATTTTGGCCCTTAAAAATGGAAATTTTGCAAACGACCTCGATTTTGGACGAAACCACTTTTTTTGGATCCGGGATGTCAAATTATTGCTAGGTTCTGAAATTCATAATTTTCTAAAGCAATATGTGAGCGTGGCAATGTAAAACGTGTTTTGACAGTTTTATTCAATTTCGATCGACCAGAAAATGGGCATTTTTCAAACGTTCCCAGAATTTGACGAAATTAGTTTTTTTAGAACCGTATCATCAATACGAAGCTAGAAAATATTTTTCGGGAATTTTTAGAGTCTGTATGTGGCCCCGGTAAGTTGAAATGTGCGTTCAAAATCAATATATAGATTTATATTTTGATTTTGACGGAAACTGATCGAAACAGCTGAACTGGTTTGCGTTCGGAATGGGGGTAATTAGTTATGGATGACAGTCGGTGGGTCTCATTTGGAGGTCGAGATAAAAAGATGCTTTATGGGAATTTAAAATAATAAAACTAAATAATATAATATAAACCCCCTTTATCTCCTTATACCGGTCAACGCCCCCCCTCTTTCACTTTCACGTTCGATTTCAGAGGAGAAAAAAGCAAAGCGACAGAGCCCTCCCATCGCTGCGCCACCGTCGCGCTCCCCAGCACCGCGCCCCCACCGGCCAATCGCCACCTCGCTCCATCACTCTCCCCGCTTCAGCAACGACAACCACCTCCAAATCGAGACCGCCAAGCCTCTTTCCCCCTTCACCACGACGCCACCGAGAACCACAACCACGTGCGCCGGCCTCCTGGCACCTCAACCGACCCGCCAACGCCTTCCATCGGCCATCAGAGAACCCAGCGCCCCTCCTTTGTGAAAACAGTGAGTTTTCTTTTTAGAAACTGATTTTTATTTAAATATAAAACTTTATTTCAAATCAGTTTTTATTTATATGTTTAACCGCATAAAGATTTGGTTTTTTTTGGTTAAAAAGTGTGATTTTTTTAAAAAGTAAACAAAGTTTTGATTTTTAAAGTAAACAAAGTTTTGATTTTTAAAGTGAACGAGATTTGATCTCTAAAATAAAAAATAAAAAAAATATTTTTATATATGAAAAGAATATATTTTTGTATATAAAAGGATTATGTTTTTATATAAAAAAGAATAAATTTTTAATATAAGAAAGAATAAATTTTTAATATAAGAAAGAATAAATTTTTAATATAAGAAAGTTGATATTGTTCATATAAGAAAAAGTTTGGATTTTATACATGCATCAACATGAATCAATTTAGATTTTTATATGCAATCTTTTCGATTCACAACAAGATTTTTATTTGTAATAAAAATAGGATTTTTATCTATGCAGTGTTGAAATAAAAATATAATTTTTATATTGGAAGAAGCGATGTAAAAATATAATTTTTATATATGGATCGAATTGTTATATGTATAGTGATACAAAAATACGATATATATGTATATATATATACATATATATATGATAGCGGTATAAAGATATGATTTTTATTTATAAAGATCGTTGTTAAAAATGTGATTTTTAACATATACCGCGTGATACAGATCTCGTTGGAAACACGACGAAGATTTTTCTACATATGAAGAGTCGCAACGTTTGGTTTAGCTTCTCGGTGAGAACTTCTCACTTTTAAATTTGTTTTCTAGTTAAAATATATACTAGGATGCAGACTTGGTTGTTTGATTGATGTGTTATGAAAATTGATTGTGTGACGTGGATTGAATAAATATTTTATAGTTAAAAATATAATTTTTAACGTGTATATAAAATAATAAATATTCATTTACAAATCGAACGATTTGTATATGTACACCCATTTGAAGGATATTGATTGGGATGATAAATTTTACACATCGCCCAACTGCACAAATAAAAATCTGTGTTTGTTGATTTGAAACCCCACACGGGTATTGGGATGATATTTGATGTACACTAATCCTGATTGTTTAGTTGTATTTCAATCGATGGGTTGACAGACTGTGTAAGCATTAATTATTTATATTTAATGCTTATGCAGTTGTGTGGTGCACTCTGGATGATGGTTGATTATTTATGTTGTATGGAATCCATATAATTAACATTATGTGGTAATTTATTGGGCCTCATTCCAATTTGGAAAATAAAGAATATTATAAAAATAAAATATATATTCATGTGTTGAATAATAGAAAATTCATGTGTTGGATAGAATAAATTCACGTGTTGAATAAAATATATATTCATGTGTTGAATAATAGAAAATTCAGTGTTGAATAGAATAAATTCATGTGTTGAATAAAATATATATTCATGTTTTGAATAAAAGAAAATTCATGTGTTGAAGAAAAATATTCATTTGTTGAATAGAATAACGAAGTTATTGAAAGATATAAAGTCGTGTTGATTAGATTTGCGCCATTTTGACGCGAATGATATTTATATCGATTATATTCATTTTTATAATGAATAAAGAAAAGAAATTGATTTCAAAATCTAATGTTTTTGAAAATACTATCATTTATATATCGATGATATGGAATATTCAAATTTGATTTGAAATTGAATATGAAGTTGAAATCATTTTTAAAACGAATTTAAAACGATTTATAAAACACGTTTTAAAAGGAAATCGACGAAATATATATTATATATATAATATAATGACCTGAATAGAACGTGCCGCGCAGCGGCAGTTCGCGAATTTCGACCATTGACTTCGAATGGACATTACGGGAGATCCGACCGTCGGATTCTCTTAAAACCGGAACCGTTGGGTTCGTATCGAAAAGATATTTCTAACGAATATTATAGATTTGAAATCTAACGGTCGGATTTGGAATTATGTCCAAATCAAATTTGGAAAAGGTCGTTGTAAGTGCAGTTTGATGGCCATTTATGGAAATCGACTGTACGGGCCTTGATAAAATTATTAAAAATAGTAATAATTTGTGTAAAATCATAAGAAATGATTTGGAAATAATTGGGATGAAAAACTCCATATCTGAAAAGATAAAAATAGTTTTTTATCAAAATGAACTAGTTTTGAACTAGAATTATAATCCATTTATTTTTGAAATAAATAAATTGGATTTGAAAGGGTTTTAAAAGTAACCAGAATTTCCAATAATTGAATTGGAATGGGTATGAATCGAAATTGTCTTTCGAATATTTCGATGTTGGATTTCGTGATTATACACATATTGTTATGGAAATTTGAAAGATATATTTATATCGTTATTTCCAATACGATATTTGTTGGTCGTAGAATTTGATATTGAATATAAGCTGATATATTTTCTATTCAGAGCCTTGTATTTAATATCAAATGGGAATTGGGTTTATCGTGAACTGTGTTTTAACGACATTTATTCTTTAACCCAATTTACAGTGAAATGTGATTTGGAATTTATAAATCTTTTGTTAAGATTTAAAGGAGGTTTTCCAAAGTAAAGTTTTCCAATTTAATAAAATAAATTGGAATGGAATGGAATGTGATTTAGGGTTTATCATGAACCGTGTTTTAAATGACATTGGTTCTTTAACCCAGTTAAAGACCGGATATGATTTCCCAAGTTAAACAATCATTCACATTGATTTTGGGGAAGATTAAAACCAAGTGGAGTTTTAATGAATCTTTAATTAGATTGAAATGATCGAGAATGGAGTATCACCAGTTTTTCTCCAAGCGATAGTTAAATCTTTAATTAGATTTGAACGTGAAATGGTAATTGAATTTACAGATAACACCGTGGTGTTAGATATGAAGTATTACCAGTTTTACTTCATGGGATGAATAGGTTGGGATTCGGAAATTAAAACAAATGATTACTTCGGTAAGGTTCGTTAATCCCGACTAGTTTGGATAAACCATAATTTGGTTTGAATTGATATTCAAAAGGAGATTAAAGAATAAATTTAAGGAATTTATCTTTGATAAAATTAATGGGAACCTTTCCTAAAGTATAAAAATATTTGAATAAAAGAATATTCTGAATTGGAATGAGGCATATGTTGTGTTTGTGTAGCACTTGTTTATTATATACGCGGGTTATTCAGAAAGACCGGGTTAATCCCATTCTGAATAACTGATTCGACGATGTGTCAAGGATGAAGACGGTGGTTGAAGACCAGAGGTCTTCACGTCGTTTGGGTGATTACTGATGATCTTGATTGGGCGGTACACCCAAGAGGAGGGAATCAGTTAGTGGTCGTCCATACGTACTTGGAGATCGATGGATATGTGAGGTACAAGGTGCCTCCGGTTTCGTTCAGACCCATCACGGACATGTAAATGGATTGTGTGTCTGACATTGGATTTTATTCTGTGTGATTGATTTCTATTAAATATATATCTATTTGGCGGTGGAGAATTTATTCTCTTGCTAATTAACACCCTTATCTGAGACTTATGAGCTCAGGGGTTATATATTGATGGACATCAATCGCATGGAGTGAATTGCCTGTGTGGCATGCCTAAGTGGCAAATGATCAAGGCTTTTGTTGAAAAGCAGAGTCTTATGGTTGATGATCAAAGCACGGCCTGTGTGGCATTGCTTTGTGTGGCATTGATTCGCGAGCCTCACACCCCGGTTATGAACCAGAAACGGGAGAGGACATCAGGGAGGGCATGCGTTTCCTTCTAGCTAGAAGTGGTGTCAATGGTTTTACACGCCCTGACGAGGTTGACTTATGTGGTTGTTGGATTGCGAGGCGCCTCGGATATATCGGTGACTATGTGGAGCCAATGGAGTCATAGGACTCATTTACGCCCCCCAAAGGGCGGGGAAACGCAGTGTTCAGGCATTTTAATCCACATCGGTGGACCGACCCTGACAATCCAAAGGCTTGACTGAGTACTTGCCTGAGACTCGGGCTAGACAGTCTCGAATTTAGTGAGGACTATCTTTTTCCTCGGTTCACAGGTGGAAATCTAATTTCCAAATACGACATCGTGCGGTTTTGATTATATACCTATATATGGCGACATAGTGGTATGGGGCACTTATGCCATCTATGATTGATACTTATGATTGAAATTGTTTTGACACTATACACTTATAGTAATAATAAAAGATGAAATTTAGCGTATCAAGCATTTTTGGCTATTATAAGGTAAAACCCTATCCTCCGGCTTGCGCTGGATTGTGTGATGGGACCTGGGTCTTATAATAGCTTCATTGTTCTTTATTTAGCATTGCGCTGTTGTTTTATGCACTGGTATTCTTGGGAAGAAACCCATTCCGTGTTATACGGCGTGGTCCCTTGATTTACCTAACTTTAAAATAAAGATTAATAATTGTTTTAGTTCTCACACCAGTCACACGACTGACCTGGAGTTTATTGTTTTAACCTAAACTCTGGGTGACCCTATTTTCTGCACGGGAAGCTAGTAGTTTTGGTTTTGCAGATTTCTATTCATAGGATCCTGATTTATAGCTGAAGCGATATTCAGAAAGCTCTGTATCCGTGTATTACTTTTAGTTGTGTTTTGTATTATTTTTCCACTGCATTGTAATTTGTAAATCTATGATATTTATCGAATGTGTAATATTTATTCATACTTTGTATATTCTTGTATTCTAATGAATTGTTGTAATAAGCAATGAAATGTCCTTCTGTTTGTGTTCTAATGTGGCTTGTCCTCAAAGCAATCCGTGCTTTCCTTACCGGGGAAGTTACGGGATTTCACACTTAAGTTTACATTTGAATTGATGTGTACATGAAAGTAAACAATCAAATTTGCGAAGGAAAATAATTAATCTTTGAATTAATGCATACATACAACTTATTAATTAACAGAGGTAATTAGAATTTAAAATTCAACCCTTGCAATATATATAAAGTTGAATATAAAAAAATTAGTGTATACATTAGTTATCAACATTCAAAATTTAAATAGGAGAGCAACTGTATAGTCAGCAGCTAATCAATGAGCTTAATTAAGGGGGTTATAATTGGATAGGGACAAAGGAAGTTAATTAGGGAAGTTAATTAACAATTTTTTTCTCTAACATTTAGGAGAATTTAACGATTAGTGTTGTATGTATATATATATGTACATGCATACAAAAACATAAATCTATTAAGTATGTTTGAAATTTAAACTACATAATGTACGGAATTAAAGGAAGAGATAATTAAAATAACGGAGTGTTAAAAGGAGATAACGATGAAAGAAGTAATGTTATATATAAACGTATATATAATGAAATAATTAAATGACACGTGTTCGAATAACATGTATAGGGAGGCACGGGTTAACTGCCCCCTAGATCGATCGACCGTGGCAATCGATCACCTTGGTGGCAACGATCGACCATGACATGGGTAATAACCATATCCTCCTATATTTTGAACTATATAGATAATTTAATGGTTCATCTAATGGTTAATGCTAGTTCGAACATTTATAAATAAACGTGCAGGGCTTCACTTTTAGCTCTATTTTCAAATGAGCATGAAAGTTCTTTTATTCTCTTTACTCCTCTAAAATTTCTAAAGTATATTTTAGATTTATGATTCTTCGATTTGTATTAAATAGGAGGATAAAAATAAGGAATTAGAAGGTTTATTTTCGATTCAAACCTGAGAGCTCCAACAAAAAAGGTAAGCTCTTGGGTCTGATATTATTCATTAATTTGAAATCCAAATCTTTTTTTCTTTAAATCTGAATTTAATAGATCTTTATATATTTTATTGTAATTCGAAACTAGGCATTATTAAAGGGAAGAACATGGATATTAAGACTATACCGGATCATTCTAGAGATGTGGAATGCTTTCAAGGTGAGTGGATAAATTATATATCTTTTTATATGATGATATATATTGTCATCGAATTCCCATTTTTCTTTACCTACTAAGAACTGTGACATTTCTATGTTAATTCTTATACAATGGAGTCATTAATAAATGCTGGACTTAACTCTAAATTCCATGTGCTTAAGTGTAAATTATGGATATAATGATAAACAAACTTATACATAAATCTGGACCTAAATGGAAGATGCGAACTTTACTGCAAAACACAAACTACCTTTTAATGTAAATCCGCATGTAGTACGTGTAGATCTACAAAATGAATAATATATATGATGTTGTTATGTTTAATAGCTTAGACCTAGATGAAAGATAGAGAAAAATATTAAAGTTGAACCAAGATAGATTTAAGTTGTTAAAATTGTAATTCAAACTTATATGAGGAATTAACCAAAAATTCACTTTTGGGAACTAAGCGATATTTTGGTCTTTTGGAAAAGATAAGAAAATTCCATGTTTTTGATTAATCCCTTATAACGTCCTGTATTTTTTGTAGTCGAGTATTTAATTTAATTTATTATTTAAATATTATATTTGGAATATTAATGGATTTTAATATTTATTTTGTTCACAAAACTAAGTTTTATAGTTAAATTTATATATAATTATAAACGAGCTCGAAATGGCGCGATAGTTCGTAATATTGAGTTTTGAACTTTAGTTGAATATACTGGATCCGATATAAGTCGGAATTTCGTGAAACAAGAAACGTTTGAGTCTTGTTGATTATAATTATCTAATGGAAGAGAAAAATCGAGATTTCGCATTAAACATTGTTAGTTACGTCCAATTCAAATTTTAAAATAGTCGCTATGGAAATCGTTATTTAAATATAACATTTATTTAATAATTTATAAGGGTTTTTAAGTATATTTTGGATACTATTTAACCCGAAAATCTTAATATTGAATTGTGTAATCTGTATTATTTATATTTGAAGCTGTATATATTATTCTACTTAGATATTTACGATAATAATAATTTATTATTATTTAATTGAATTATTTTAGAATTTTATAATAATTAATTGATATTTTATAAGACTTAAAATAGCCAATTTTCAAACGACCTCCGTTTGTGATGAAACGAATTTTATTGGATTTGGAACGTCGAAACATAGTATGCTGCAAATTTTGGGGCCAAACGCGGTTAATATGTGAGCGTATGGAATTTAATCATAAACCGAAAAACAACTTACATTGTAAAATATTGTCGCTTTCCAAAAGAAGTTGGATTTTGACCAAGCGAGTTTTATTGGATTTGTATTAGTAAGTTATTATTACGTTTCAAATTTGGTAGCAATTCGATTAACCATGTGATGATGGCAGCGTCAAACGCCATTGTTTTTATTGAATATTTTATTTTATTTTGGCCAATTTAGATAGTGGTAACTTTAAAGGAATAAATGACTGTCCAAATTAACTCCGATTTTAACGAAACTTTCATTGGATCCGTAAGGAAAAGATCTAGTGGAATTTAAAAGTTTCAAGTTGATTTGATTTATTTTGTGTCTGTAGGAATTTAAACGCTTGATTTTTCATCTGTGATTTATAAAGGACATTTTACAAACGACTTCGGAATTCGACGAAACCTGTCCCATCGGGTTCGGAATATTTTTTTATGCTAGGATTAGGAATTTCATCTTGAATGGATATCATATGTACCTGTTTTGAAGTGTTACTTCATCGTAAAGTTTACATATTAATTTAATAATAATATATTCTACCCTAACACTATATATATCCCTTAAAATGGGTCAAAACCCTTGTTTCGTTATTCAGTGGTCAACGCTGGTAATATTTCTACCTTCATTTCCATTGAATGGCAGAAACTATCCCACCTCTTCCTCCTTTTTCTCCACATCCACGCATTGAATCAAAAGATCATCAACTACAAAAACGTCGGTGTTGGCGAGCTCCTTAAAGTGGACGGCTATGATCTGGATTGGGTAGTCGTGGAGGCCGATATTTCTTCCTAAAGTGCTAGCGTTCGAACTAGATTTGTAAGCAGAAAGGACCATCAAGTGAATAGGTGCTTTTGGCGATGGCACAACAGGTATAGGCTCTCGCAATGATCGCCTCTGATCGGTCTCCGATCATCGGACCAAAGCGCGACAACATGGCGGAGGGGGGCAGCGGGATATCGATGGATTCCTGAAGCAGTATAAAAGAGTATCAGCCTTATTATTCTCTAAACCATGTAATTAACACTAACAAACGTAATTAGTTCATTCATAATTAAATCATAAAGATGACTGAAATATGAATGTTGCAGGGTCTAGTTTTGAATACGGTAGGAGCATCAGGGAACGAATGATTTCAGAGTAAGGAAACTGGAAGAAAAGTGTGGCCGATTATTTTTAAAAGTAATTAGACTTAAAGATTAATTATAATTAAGTTGTTAATTTAGGATTTTGGAATTCGTTAATTTAAAAAAATTGTATTGGACTAAAACATTAATAACTTCTTCATAATCAGAATTTAACGGAACAAAAGACAATGGAATCGTGGCAACAAGTAGAACTTGATGGAACTAGTCTGGACAAGATTGGATGCAACAGGATTTTTCAATTAAATTAAACGACTGTTTGATTTAACTGAAATTGAACTATTCAACAACAAATCAAATCAAACTGAGTTAAACTCACTTAGTTCTTGAAAAAGAAGTCGATATGTATGACTTAAAGGATCTATATGGATATAGTAGAATATATATGATTTGCTAGTTAAATGATATGAAATAGTCAAACAAACTCTAAGCTATGGAGATATATCACAATCAAAGTAAATGCGGTAAGTAAAGTAAAGTAAAGTGACACCAGGAGTTTTTATACTGGTTCGGACTCCCCTCCCTCCCCCGTCCAGTTCCGAAGCTTCTCTTCGGAATTCACTAACAATGTCCTCTCTTAACCTGGAAGAATAGGTCAGTACACCCGAAAACCAACAAGGATGCCTCTCGCCTGAGCAACTACAGAGGTCTTCAACTATTACAAGAATTTGACTTCTGATTTGTGTTCTTGAATCAACATGGATAGCCAATATTTTAAGTACAACCTTCATATAATTTGATCCTCGATTATATGCTTTGAATGCGAAGATTTAAGGAAGAATAATGCTTGTTGAATCAAATGATATTAAACTGATTCACGGATTCAACCAGTATTTGAATTGGAGGGTTTTTTAATTGCAAAGAATGTAAATGGAGAGAGTATAATGATGATCAGAAAAATCAGTAAAATTCGGATAGATTAGGTGGTTGTAGAACATGATTAAACTTTTTTATATAGTAATATAAGAGTAGCAATTCTTCATGAATAGTTTCCATCAAAAGTTATGTCCATTTTCTTTGATTAATGAAGCGGAATCTCTTCATGAAGAATGGTGACTCTTCAGAAAATAGTTTTTGGGTCGAATCAGTCGACTGGTTAAAAATCATCAGTTGATTGGTAGAATTAAAATATTTATATAAAATTTTTGAAACTAATCGTTATGTGCAGAGATAGCTTGACCAGTCGACTGGTGGATTTCCTACCAATCGACTGGTAGGCCATTTTCTGCACATGTCTGGATTTTTAAGGTTTTAATCATATATATATATATATACAACTTGATTAGCACACTCGTGTATACTTGAGAATATATTTTAACATAATTCTAACACGAATAAATGTACATATATATATAACCTTATCTTTATGATTCGATTACCATAGCAGCTTCATTTGTTGGCCTCGATCAAAATCTCGTTATTCAACATTCTCCCCCTTTTTGATTGACGACAACACTTTGGATTTTCTCCCCCTGAATGTATAGCTCCCCCTGAATTTCTGCCACAAATTTGTTAGTTTATATATTTTATATCCTTACCATTTGATTCCTGCATTCACAAATGTCAGCAAAATTTCCAGTAGTATGGAAAATACAATAGCATGGAAACACAAAAATGGTATATAACATAGATAGCATGAGAGATATTTCTCCCCCTTTGTCATCGATTAAAAAGAGATTAAAACGTTATAATCACATGATAACCGAAGAGAAACTTATGCTAAAAAATGATAGATTGCATGATGTTCAACAAACATAGAAATCCAAAACATAGATTACACAACCAAAATAGAGTCATTACGCAATCCATACTAAGAAAGTCATCGAACAACTAAACTAAGATAGTCACAACACAACTGAAATTATTACATAACCAAAATAAGCATTCGAAACGATACTAAAGCAAATAAATCTTCCAACTTCATACTTAAATTTCATCGAATTTGGTTTCTTCAAAAGAGGTCCAGTTAATTGGTCGCTTTTCCGGATCCGTTATGGGACCAATTGCCGCAAGAGAACATGAGATAGATTTCCACATCCTTCCTAGAAAATCTTTAATCCTATCAAACTTTTTGTCCATCTTCTTATCCATCCTTTTGAGCCTTGCTTCTAGGAGGAGTTGATTGTGTGCAACTACGTCAATAGCTTGCTTTGATGTTTGATTTGGCTTCGTGAGACGAACATCTTTCGGATTAGCTCGAATAGTACTCGATGATGGTTGATATGAATTCATATTTCTCCACTCCTCTAAAGCTTGATAGTGTCCGAATAGACAAGTTCATGAGTTCTGGACCTAGGAAGTATTGCCCGAGTAAGGAAATGATCGAGTACCCTCACATTAGGTCGTAGTTCCTTAGTTTTTGTTCCATCCGAGTCATCATCCATAAAGAGATGATTAATTTCATCCCGTACTCCGTATTCACTAGTTAATTCGGATAACGCAATTCCATCTGTTTGTGAATTCAACACTTCTCCAAGTCTATCAATGGTGATGAAAATAGGTTGTCCACACACAAGACTCCATAACAATTACGTGAATTACTAGGACTTTGATGATCTAAGTTCATATTGGCTAGGAATAGTTTGATCATAGTGACATTAATTTTGACATTATTTTGATTATAATCCAAGTGAGTTTCAAGTCTACCTTGATTTGCTAATTGTTGTAGACCATAGGTGTTAAAATCTTCAAACTTCACAAAAGGACCGGCCATAAGTTTCAGTTGAGATAGAATCTTCCATCTCTTCTTAGCCAAATCATTCCAAAGCCACTGATTTATTTGAGATTCTTCTGCTTTCTTTGATCTTGTTCTTGAGGAAGATCCTATATCTAATTGTCGTTTAGGAGCCATGAAAGGATTTTGAAATTTTCTAGGATTTTGGAAGTTTTTAGATGTCTTGAGGAATGAAGAAATAAAAGAGGAAGGGTTAAAAATATAATGTGTATGCCTGGAAACATATTCTCGGGTTCAAGGTAACCAGTCGATTGGTGGAAATTATACCAATCGACTAGTTACTGTTATTTTGTATAGTAATTAAAATGACCCAAACTTCCCCTTACGGAAAAGCCTGGATTGAGTTGAGAACATGAAAAATCAGAACACAAACAGAAGAACATTTCATTGCTTATTACAACAATTTACGTCAGAGTACAAAAATATTCCAGAGTATGATTAATTATACAACAGAAAATAATATAAGAGATGTAAAAAAATTACATAACTGCAGAAAATAAAACTAAACATAAGTATAATGCGTAGCGGAAAAGCTTTCCGAATATAGCTCCAGCTGTAGTCCAGGATCCTGTTAAATACAAATCTGCAGATCCAAAACTACTGACTGCCCGTGTGGAAAATATAGGCACCCAGAGTTTAGGAAGAAACAATAAACTCCAGGTCAGTCATGGGACTGGTATGAGAACTCAAAACAGTTATTAATTTGATTTTAAAGTTAGGTAATTCAAGGGGCCATACCGTATAACACAGAACGGGTTTACCTCCAAGAATATCAGTGCATAAATAAACAGCGCAATGCTAATTTAAGAAAAATGAAGCTATTATAAGACTCAGGTCCCATCACACAATGCAACGCAAGCTGGAGGATAGAATTTTACCTTATAATAGCCAAAAATTCTTGGTACGCGAATTTTCTCTTTTATTATTACTATAAGTGCATAGTGTAGAAATAAATTCGAAAGTAAATGTATCAATCATAGACGGCATGAGTGCCACATCCCACTATGTCGTCATATATAGGTTTACAATTAAAACTGCAAAGCACGTATTGGAAAGTTGGATTTCCATCATGATGGGTCCTGATTCGAAAGATCTGTCGCGTAGTGCAATACTCAACTGCTTACGTCTCGGCTAGAGAAAACACCGTAATGCACATCCGCACTATATCTAGGATACCGAGTATCTCCGTGACTTACGTCCCGTGCATGAACGACGCTTACTCTATCCATATGGGAATCGTGGGTATATGCCCTATCCCTATCTCGGTCGACCGAATCCACACTAATATCGAAAGCATACTTATCTGACCATCAGTTCACCATCATACCGAGGTGTGAGGCTCGCGAAGTCACGATACACAAAGCTATGATAAGTAAAGGTATGCTTTGATCATCATCCACAAGGCTCTGCATTTCAACAAAACCCTTGATCCATGCATCTTAGCATGCCACATTGTCAATCCATACCATACCATTGATTTCTGCCAACATATAACCTCTGAGCTCATACGTCTCAGAGAAGGGTGTTAAGCAAGTGAATAAATTCTCCACCACCAAACAGATATATATTAGCAGAGATCAACGAATACAACGTAAAGGAATACAACGTCAGACATACCATCCATTTACAAGTCTGTTTTGGGTCTGAACGAAACCGGAGGCACCTTATTCCTCGTCCATATGTCCAATACGGGAGAGAGGCCCTCGCACATCCGAACAATCAACAAGTATGTCCGGACGGCAACCACTGTAGCCCCTTCAAGGTAGCTACTCCAATCATGGGCATCAGTAGCAACTCATCCATTCGATATGAAGATCGTCGGTCTTGCACCATCTTCAAATGCTTCAACTGTTAGTCGTCGTGTAACGACCCAGAAAATCTGAACCAATTTAAAATTTTTAAATTGGCTAAAATAATGGATTTTAAATATTTAAAATAAATATTTTAAATAATGGCGATGAAAACTGAGTTCGAATCGACAATGGAAAACGAATATAATTAATTATAATTATATATAGAATTGAAAATGGCGCGGTAGTTCGATAATTCGATTTCAAACTTCAATTGAACGTACCGGGTGCAAAACAATCCGGATTTTAGTGAAACCAAAAACATTAGGATCTAATTGATGATATCTTTCTAACGAATCCGACAAATTGAAATTTGATAGCGGGAATCAAAAGATATGTCCAGTTGAAAATTCTGAATAGTCGCTATGGAATTCAGGCCCTTAAAAATGGACATTTTGCAAATGACCTCGGATTTCGACGAAACCACTTTTATTGGATCCGCAGTGTCAAGTTATTGCTAGGTTTCAAATTTCATAATTTTTCGAATCAATATGTGAGCGTGGCAAAGGAAAACGCGTTTGACCAGTTTCTGTTGAATTTAATCGACTGGAAATTGGCCATTTTGCAAACGGTCTCAGAATTCGACGAAACTAGTTTTGTTAGGACCGTATCGTCAATATGAAGCTAGAAAATATTTTTCTGGAATTTTTCTAGTTAGTATGTGACCCCGGTAATTTGAAATGTGCGTTTAAAATTCAATATATTGATTTAAATGAAAATTCAAAAGGAAACTGATTGTAACGATCAAAGCAGCTTGCGATACATATCCCATTGTGTTCGGAATGGGGGTGAAACGCTATGGGCGACAGGCGGTGGGCCTCGTATCGAGGGCGTATGTAAAAGTCAACCCTTTTTACCAAAATTAAATAATTAATTAATAAAAAAAAAATATTTTAATTCCCCCTTCCCTCCTTTATCTCGTTCTGCCCCCCCCCCCCCCCCCCCGAATTCATTTAAACAGAACGAAAAAAAGAAGAAGAGAAAACCTAGAACTATCGAGCCGCCGCACCCTGACCTCGACGCCGACGAGGACCACCACCACGAAGACCTCGCCTCCCCCTGCATCGATCGAAGACCCCTCCTCCCCAGGTCGCACGAGCGCGACGAAGACCGAGCCCCGAACCATCGCGACGTGAATCCGCGAGCCCCCTGAAGCCTCGACGCCACCACCGCACCGTTCGAACCCTGCCGCCGACGAACTGCGAAGTTCTTCCCCCCCTGTAAGTATTTCCTTTTATTTTTATTATTTTATTTTTATTTTATATAAACGTAATTTAAAAATTGAATTTATAAAATTAGGTTTAAAAACTGAAAATTAAAAACTGATTTTATAAAAGCAAGTTAAAACAGATTTTTTATAAAAGAATTAAAAACTGAAATTTTTAAAAGAGGATTTAAACTGAATTTTTTAAAGTATTTTAAAACTGAATTTTTATAAAGTATAAAACTGAATTGATTTTTTTTTAGGTATAAAACTGAATTGATTTTTTTTAAGTATAAAACTGATTTTATTAAAAGTTAAAAACTGATTTTATTAAAAGTTAAAAACTGATTTTATTAAAAGTTAAAAACTGATTTTATTAAAAGTTAAAAACTGATTTTGATTTTTAAAAGGTATTAAAAACTGATTTCTTTAAAAAGTAAAAATCAGATTTTTATATATTGAAAGCCGAAGTAGAAATCAGATTTTTATATATTGAATAGCATAGTAAAAATTCGATTTTTACATATGCAGAGAATACGGGCGAAAGCGACAAAAGGCGAAGATTTTATACAAGGAAGTGTCGTGCAGTTGGATAGCTATTGGTGAGATTTCTGATTTAAAATTATTTATATATATGTGTTGAAAATGAAAAGTGAATTGCTATATATAAATATCTATATATATATATATATATATATATACGCCCCTCGTCCACAAACCATGGACGATATTTATTGGTTGAAATAGTTGTGAAAATTGTTTGGTAGCGAATGATTGTTTGGGATTGTTTGTGATTGATATTGGTTGATTGTGGTTGAAAAATACCCATTGGTGGTTGTGAAATATTTGGTTGAAACCACATAGGATTAGTTTGTGGAAATGAAATAAATATAAACATGCCGCCTGCGTGCGAACTAGATGCATGATTCCCATTGTCAAAAACCGCGAGGTTTTAAGGTAGAGCGAGGAGCCGTACTAGGGACGGTGCCGGTGTAACTACCCTGCCGTTATGCTGCCGAAATTTTGAATAATATTTGTGTGATTGAATTATTTTCATTTGCTTAAACTATTGAAAACATTCATGTGTTGAATTGATATTCATTCGTTGTTTAGAAATTCATGTGTCGAATGGTATTCATATTTTGAAATAAATTGTTCGATAATAAAAATCACATTTTTATCTATATATAAAAACTATAGAAACATTCATGTGTTGAATTGATATTCATTCGTTGTTTAGAAATTCATGTGTCGAATGGTATTCATATTTTGAAATAAATTGTTCGATAATAAAAATCACATTTTTATCTATATATAAAAACTATAGAAACATTCATGTGTTGAATTGATATTCATTCGTTGTTTAGAAATTCATGTGTCGAATGGTATTCATATTTTGAAATAAATTGTTTGATAATAAAAATCACATTTTTATCGATATATAAAAACTATAGAAACATTCATGTGTTGAATTGATATTCATTCGTTGTTTAGAAATTCATGTGTCGAATGGTATTCATATTTTGAAATAAATTGTTCGATAATAAAAATCACATTTTTATCTATATATAAAAACTATAGAAACATTCATGTGTTGAATTGATATTCATTCGTTGTTTAGAAATTCATGTGTCGAATGGTATTCATATTTTGAAATAAATTGTTTGATAATAAAAATCACATTTTTATCGATATATAAAAACTATAGAAACATTCATGTGTTGAATTGATATTCATTCGTTGTTTAGAAATTCATGTGTTGAATGGTATTCATATTTTGAAATAAATTGTTCGATAATAAAAATCACGTTTTTATCGATATATAAAAACTATAGAAACATTCATGTGTTGAATTGATATTCATTCGTTGTTTAGCAATTCATGTGTTGAATGGTATTCATATTTTGAAATAAATTGTTTGATAATAAAAATCACATTTTTATCGATATATAAAAACTATAGAAACATTCATGTGTTGAATTGATATTCATTCGTTGTTTAGAAATTCATGTGTTGAATGGTATTCATATTTTGAAATAAATTGTTTGATAATAAAAATCACCTTTTATAGACTATATGAACTATATAGAAAAATAGTGTTTTGAAATGAATTATTTTACAATAAAAATCACATTTTTATTGTATGCATAAATCGTTGAAATGTGAAATGTTAAAAATAGCCACTTGTTCAAATAAACATATATCAGTTGAAATATTCATTAATTAGCTAATGAAATGATTTGCGCCTATTTATGTGACATTAGAATGAATGGTGTTTTTAAACCAAATAGAAATCAAATATGAAGTTGAATAGAAAATGATAAATGATATGAACTGTATATATATGTACATGCATATTCATTGACAGGTTATAGCAAAGGGGCTAGAGAAGAGGAATAAAATTTTGTGCCCGACAAATAGGTACACATTTACTGATTTGTTTGGGTGATGATTTTGAGCCTGTTGGCTAGCCGCTTGGCTTTTTCTTTTTCTTTTTGAGATTAGAAGGACCGGGACGCTATTTGCGATTTCCCGATGCTCCCGGTGCAGGGGAGGTTATGGCGAAATTTTTCCAAAATTTAAGGTGTTAGAAATTTTTTGAAGTGAAAACGATATTGAAATTATTGAATGAACTATATTTATATAACTATATAAATATAAATAAAATTAAAACGAAACGAAGCCGTGCAGTTCGTATTTCGAAACCGTGATTTCAAACGACTAGTGCGGGAAATCCGACCATTGGATTTTCCCGAAACCTCAACCGTCGGGTTCGCCTTGGAATAATCTTTCCAACGGCACCAACCTTGTAAAAATCCAACGGTTGGATTGTCTGGAATGTTTAATTCAAATCTGAAGAAAAACAGCGCCAGAAGCGATTATATTTATATATATATATATATAAATATAATTATATATTTAATCGAATAACGACGCTGCAGTTCGTATTTTGAAATCGAAAATTCAAACGATTGTACCGGGAGATCCGACCGTCGGATTTTCCCGAAACTGGAACCGTTGGATCCGTTTTGAAAAGACCTTTCTAATGATGTAAATTTTGTAAAGATCCGACGGTTAGATTTTCAGATATGTGTAAATCAAATTTGAAGAAAAACAGCGCCACGTCCGCCTTATGGCCCGAAGCGTCGTTTTGAATAAAATAGCTATTTTAAAATAAATAAAAATAGCGATAAATAGTGATAAAATATCATAAGCGATATGGAATGGAAATAAACTGAATTTGCTTGATTTATGTGATGTTTGATGGTTGGATGTGTTTGGTGTGAAAATTACATTAAAGAACAAAATTGGTGTTGTCGAATAATTTAACCATTGAAATAAATCGAATTGAAATTCTAAATATACGTGAATTATTTGAAAAGGCCGAGTTAATTCTCATTTCGAATAATTGACCGACGATTGAAAGTCGAAGATGAAGACGACGGTCGAAGACCGGAGATCTTCACCTCGTTTGGATGGTAACCGAGGTCCTGATTGGGAGGCATCCCGAAATATGGATAATGAGTGGTGATCGTCCAGACGTACGTGTTGGTCGATGGGTTTGCGAGGTATTTAGTGCCTCCGGTTTCGTTCAGACCCAGAACGGACTTGTAAATGGACTGTGTGTCCGACATTGGAATTTGTTCTGTGTGATTGATAGCCATCAGTCGCATGGCATGAATTGCCTGTGTGGCATGCTAAGATGCAGTGATCAGGACTTCTGTTGAAAAGCAAAGTCTTGTGGTGATGATCAAAGCACCGCCTGTGTGGCGTAGCTTTGTGTATAACGTGAATTCGCGAGCCTCACACCCCGGTATGAACCTAAAACGGGAGAGGACATCAGGGAGGGCCTGCGTTTCTTTCTAGCTAGGGTGGTGTCAGTGACCTACCAGCCCTGACATTTATATACTTTTCACCTATGTGGTTGTTGCTGTTGCGAGGCGCCTCGGTTTGATCGTACGATCCGGGTCCGATGGAGTCATTCGTTGGCTCGTTTACGCCCCAAAGGGCGGGGAGACGTAGTGTTCAGGCATAATAATCCACATCGGTGGACCGGCCCTGACGATCCAAGGGGCAGTTGCGGCTGTTCTTGAGGGGCGGGCTAGAGCGTCTCGAATTCGGTAAGGACTATCTTTTGCCTTGGTTCATGACGGAAATCCAATTTCCAAATACGTGACGATGCGGTTTCGATTGTATAGATATTTGGCGACATAGTGGCATGGGACGCTCATGTCGTCTATGATTGATAGTTATGATTTGAAATTGTTTTCAAAGCATATAAACACTAGTAATAATATCAAATGCCTTTGTTTTATTCGTATCAAGCATATTTTGGCCGTTATAAGGTAAAAACTCTATCCTCCGGTTTGCGTTGCATTGTGTGATGGGAACTGAGTCTTATAACGGCTTCATTTTATAAAAAGCATAGCGATGTTTTAAAAGAAAGATTTGTTTTAAAGCACTGGCAATCCAATGGAGTAAACCCGTTCCACGAAAGTGGCGTGGTCCTGTGATTAGCCAATTATATATGTGTTGAGTAGATTTCTCATACCAGTCCCATGACTGACTCGTAGTTTGTTTCACTCTCAAACTCGGGTGCCCCTTTTTCCACACGGGCAGCCTTGTATTCAGGTTTAGCTGGTTCTTCTTTCTGGATAGCTGGAGCTGAAGATGGATTCTATCATTTATTCCTTTTTATGCTGTTCAGCTCCTATTGTACATATTTTGTTTATTTCCGCTGTAGACATTTATGTATAGCTGAACTGTATTTGTACTAAGTAAGATCCTGTATACTGTGTAACTCTGATGATTACTTTTATCCAGTATATTTTGTTGTTCATTCTGGTGTATTTATTTAATTCTGTTCTGCTATTATATGTTTATGTGTTATATTCCAAAAGATAACCTTGTTTCCGTGAGAACGGGAATTCGGGTCGTCTCAACGTGGTATCAGAGCTTTGGTTAAGCTTAGTTCTGGAATATAACATTTGAACGAACTCGTCAGAAATAGAAGCAGTAGTGTTCTAGGACGGGTAACTCTATACAGATAGGATCAGTA
The DNA here is from genome assembly GCA_030737875.1 of Allium sativum. Classification (NCBI taxonomy): domain Eukaryota; kingdom Viridiplantae; phylum Streptophyta; class Magnoliopsida; order Asparagales; family Amaryllidaceae; genus Allium; species Allium sativum. The sequence goes on from CM060922.1 coordinate 752,299,638, forward strand.
ATATCCTAGTATGAGTAAAGCAGAATGAAATTACACCCCGATAGACACATTTACATTTGAAGTATGTGTTTCTATATTTTAAAAATACCTTTTCTGTGACCTGACACTTGATCTGCTATTTGCAGAAGTACTAGAAAAATGAGTGTCAGAAGCAGAAGGAATGCAGAACCGGATATTGAGGCCCTATTAATCAAGTATCGAAATATGGGTGGAATACCGTTCTCCGGTGAGGAATCTATTATGAAGACACAAGCTTGGATTCGTTCGGCTGAGAAAATATTCGAAGCATTAAAGCTTAGGGATGACCAGAAAAGATTACTGGCCTCCTGGGCACTCAAAGATGAAGCTTTGTTTTGGTGGGATTCAGTTATTAAAGATAATCCAGAAGGTGATATCACCTGGGATAGATTCAAAGTGATTTTCTTAGAAAGATTTACTCCTCCCGAAGCGACCGAACGGCTATGCGATGAATTTTCTTATCTGATACAAGGGGACATGACAATTCCCGAATATCATAAGAAATTCAATGAACTTTCTCACTTTGCTCCTCATCTAATTCAAAATCCGAAGAGTAAAAATATGAGATTTATTCACGGGCTTCAAAGGAAATACCAAAATAGGGTATTGGGGCATGTGAAGCTTCCTTTCTCAGAAATGATATACATGGCTTATCAGTATGAAGATCTCGACAAGAAAGGAATGTTGCGCGACGAAGAAGAGGTCTGTTCTAGTGACAAAGAAAAGTCGGAAACTGATATTCCTGAAGCCAGTACAAGGTCGGAGATCAATAAGAAGCCCAGTGCCAAGAGAAAAAGGGCTGAACCTGGGAACGAACGAATAATGACCGCCACGTGCTCAAGCTGCAATAGAAAAGGGCATTTGGCGATAAGTTGCAAATCTTGGAACGAACAAAGAAAGAGTGGATCTAAGCCCAAGAAAGATTTTCAAGGAAATCAAAGGTGCAATCAATGCCATCAGTTTGGTCACGTAAAGCAAGATTGCTGGCAGTTGAAAAAGACTGAAATAGTTCAAGTGAATGAAGTAGCAGAAACCTCAGCACCCTCAGATAGTCAAGAAAGGTCTGATGTGTTAGAAGGCACGCTTACTGTCAAAAACATTCCAGTCAAAGTACTGTTTGACACTGGCGCGTCACGAAGCTTTATTGCAAAGAGTGCAGTCAAGAAGTTGGATTTGAATTTGAAGAAGCTTAAAGAGCCAATGACTGTCCGAAATCCAGTTGGAGGTTCCATCAATCTTAGTTGGGTTTGTGCAGTACCCGTCTCTTTTTCTTGCTATAAATTCCCTATTATCTCTGTAGTCATGAATTTTGATGAATTCGATCTTATTTTGGGATTGGATTGGTTAACCAAATATGAAGCAGAGGTTAGATGCGCCGAGAGAGTCGTTAGAGCTAAGATTAAATCAGGAGGTTATATAACCATACCGTGTGAAGGTCAGAATGCAAATAGAAAAGACTTCTGGGCAGCTTTGAATGTTTCTCCAGCCCAAATTAAAAATGTTCCTGAAGTCACAGAGAATATTCCTGACCTCATCAAAGACATCCCTGTCGTCAAGAACTATGCGGATGTGTTCGAGGAAGTTGTTCGCTTACCTCCGCAGAGAGAAATAGATTTCAAGATTGCTTTGATTCCCAATGCAAGGCCGGTAGTTCACGCTATTCGAAGAATGTCCTTGAAAGAGAAGGAGGAATTAGACAATCAAACAAGACAGCTAGTATGGAAAGGTCTGATCAGGCCTAGTTTCTCTGATTGGGGCGCAGCTGTGGTATTTGTCCCAAAATCTGACGGTACTCTACGTCTTTGTGTGGATTATCGAGATCTGAACAAACAGACCATAAAGAATAAATATCCATTGCCGCGAATAGATGATTTGTTAGATCGATTAAATGGAGCACAAGTATTTTCACGAATGGACCTAGCTACAGGATTCCATCAACTTCGAATAGCCGAAGAGTGTGTTCCAATGACAGCGTTCAGAGGCCCCGACCTATTCTACGAGTGGTTAGTAATGCCGTTCGGCTTATGTAACGCTCCAGCTTATTTCGTCGATCTGATGAACAGAGTATTCAGAGGGGTTTTGAATAAATTTGTTTTGGTTTTTATTGATGATATTCTAATCTTCTCTAAATCAAAGGCCGAACATGAAAAGCATCTGGAACAAGTGTTAGAAATTCTCAGACGGAATGTATTAAAAGCCAAGTTTTCCAAATGTATATTCTGGCAAGATGAAGTGAAATTTCTGGGCCATGTCGTATCGAAAGATGGAATCGCTGTGGATCCAAGCAAAATCACAGCTATTCAGAATTGGAAACAGCCCAGTACTCCCACTGAAGTCCGCAGCTTTCTCGGATTGGCTAGCTATTATCGGAAGTTCGTTAAAGACTTTTCTAAGATATCTGGCCACTTAACGAAGCTTACAAAGAAGCATTCTAAATTCAAATGGACTTAAGAGAGTGAGGAGGCTTTTGAAGAGCTAAAGTTGAGATTAACAACAGCTCCAGTGTTAACCATCATCGATGGCAACCAGGATTTAAAAGTATGGACTGATGCTTCTAGAGAAGGCCTTGGGGCAGTGTTAATGCAAAGAGGCCAAGTAATTGCCTATGCTAGCCGTCAACTGAAGCCGCACGAGAAAAACTATGTAACTCATGATCTTGAGTTATTGGCTATCATATTCTCTTTGAAAATCTGGAGACACTATCTTCTGGGGGAGAGATTTGAACTGTTTACAGATCACCAGTCGTTAAAGTATCTGTTCACTCAGAAGGACTTGAATTTGAGGCAGAAACGTTGGCTGGAGTTTCTTGCAGCATATGACTTTGAAATTATATATACTCCAGGGAAAGCCAATGTCGTGGCTGATGCGTTAAGCCGAAAGAATGAGATGATCGCTAGTTTCATCATTGCGACTTCGTTGATTGATAAGATATCGGCTCTCCAAGAAGATGACCAATTTATCAAAGGGATAAGTCGGCGAATTCGTGAAGGCAATGCTTCGGATTTCCAGTTAGACAGCGAAGGGATTCTGAGGTTAGAAGGGCGAATTTGCGTTCCAGATATTCCTGAATTAAGAAGAGAGGTGCTTGATGAATGTCACAAATCTAAGCTCAGTATCCATCCAGGTGTGAATAAAATGTATAACGATATCAAACGCACATTATGGTGGAAGTCGTTAAAAAGAGACATCTCAATATATGTTAGTCGATGCCCTACTTGCCAGCTAGTCAAAAGTGATCAACAGAAATTGGCTGGATTATTACAACCGCTAGAAGTTCCTGGTTGGAAGTGGGAACATATTTCTATGGATTTCATCGATGGTCTGCCCAGAACAAGAAAAGGAAATGACAGTATTTGGGTGATCGTAGATCGCTTCACGAAGACCGCCCATTTCATACCTGTCAAATCAAATAGAACTGCTCAGAGTCTGGCACATATTTACTTCAGGGAAATAGTTAGACTGCATGGAGTGCCGCTCAGTATAGTAAGTGATAGAGATACAATATTCACTAGTAAATTCTGGGAAGCATTTCAAGTCGAGCTAGGAACGAAGTTAAACCTAAGCACCGCTTATCATCCTCAGACAGACGGTCAGACTGAGAGGGTGAATCGCATTCTAGAAGATCTATTTCGGGCTTGTATTCTAGACTTTGGTGGATCATGGGAAGACCATCTGCATTTGGCTGAATTCTCTTATAACAACAGCTACCAGGCGAGTCTGACAATGTCGCCATTCGAAGCATTGTATGGTAGACCGTGCCGATCTCCTGCTTGTTGGGTCGAGCCTGGAAATAGACTTGTGTTGGGTCCTGATATGATTCGAGAAGCGGCCGACAAAGTCGATTTTATTAAGAAGCGATTACTCGCCGCTCAAAGCCGACAAAAGAGCTATGCTGATAGAAGAAGAAGAGATATATCCTTTGAAGTTGGCGACTATGTATATTTGAAAGTATCGCCGATGAGAGGAGTAATCCGGTTCGGTAAAACTGGAAAGTTAGCGCCTAAATTTATTGGTCCGTTTCCTATTCTGGAGCGGATTGGGACTCTCGCTTATAGGGTCAAACTTCCTGATTGGTTGCCTGGAGTGCATGATGTGTTTCATATATCTCAACTTCGAAAGCACGTTCATGATCCAGACTTGATCGTGGAAGAAGCAGCTCAGCAGGATATTGAAATTACTCCAGAATTAGCCGTGAGGCGAGAACCGCTAAAGATTATCGGCAAAGAAACCAAAGAGCTGAGAAACAAGAAGGTTCACTTAGTCAAAGTGCAATGGAGTGGAGATCCGCGAGATTGTACTTGGGAAACTGAGGAGAGCATTCAGAAAGCTTATCCCAGATGCCGAGTAGATATCTCTGATTGACTCTGGTGCAAGGTACATTTACCATACTTTGCATTACCATTCAATTCTCTATTCTGTTGCTATTTTCTTCCCATGGATGTGCACTATTTATTCGATACTCTGAATATTAGAAACAAATTGGTTGTTGTATTGTGGGATTGTAGATTTATCAAACCACTTTCGACTTTATTCCTTTTCGGGGACGAAAAGTTTTAAGTGGGGGAGATTGTAACGACCCAGAAAATCTGAACCAATTTAAAATTTTTAAATTGGCTAAAATAATGGATTTTAAATATTTAAAATAAATATTTTAAATAATGGCGATGAAAACTGAGTTCGAATCGACAATGGAAAACGAATATAATTAATTATAATTATATATAGAATTGAAAATGGCGCGGTAGTTCGATAATTCGATTTCAAACTTCAATTGAACGTACCGGGTGCAAAACAATCCGGATTTTAGTGAAACCAAAAACATTAGGATCTAATTGATGATATCTTTCTAACGAATCCGACAAATTGAAATTTGATAGCGGGAATCAAAAGATATGTCCAGTTGAAAATTCTGAATAGTCGCTATGGAATTCAGGCCCTTAAAAATGGACATTTTGCAAATGACCTCGGATTTCGACGAAACCACTTTTATTGGATCCGCAGTGTCAAGTTATTGCTAGGTTTCAAATTTCATAATTTTTCGAATCAATATGTGAGCGTGGCAAAGGAAAACGCGTTTGACCAGTTTCTGTTGAATTTAATCGACTGGAAATTGGCCATTTTGCAAACGGTCTCAGAATTCGACGAAACTAGTTTTGTTAGGACCGTATCGTCAATACGAAGCTAGAAAATATTTTTCTGGAATTTTTCTAGTTAGTATGTGACCCCGGTAATTTGAAATGTGCGTTTAAAATTCAATATAGTGATTTAAATGAAAATTCAAAAGGAAACTGATTGTAACGATCAAATCAGCTTGCGATACATATCCCATTGTGTTCGGAATGGGGGTGAAACGCTATGGGCGACAGGCGGTGGGCCTCGTATCGAGGGCGTATGTAAAAGTCAACCCTTTTTACCAAAATTAAATAATTAATTAATAAAAAAAAAAAAAAATTAATTCCCCCTTCCCTCCTTTATCTCCTTCTGCCCCCCCCCCCCCCCCCCCGAATTCATTTAAACAGAACGAAAAAAAAAAAGAGAAAACCTAGAACTATCGAGCCGCCGCCCCCTGACCTCGACGCCGACGAGGACCACCACCACGAAGACCTCGCCTCCCCCTGCATCGATCGAAGACCCCTCCTCCCCAGGTCGCACGAGCGCGACGAAGACCGAGCCCCGAACCATCGCGACGTGAATCCGCGAGCCCCCTGAAGCCTCGACGCCACCACCGCACCGTTCGAACCCTGCCACCGACGAACTGCGAAGTTCTTCCCCCCCTGTAAGTATTTCCTTTTATTTTTATTATTTTATTTTTATTTTATATAAACGTAATTTAAAAATTGAATTTATAAAATTAGGTTTAAAAACTGAAAATTAAAAACTGATTTTATAAAAGCAAGTTAAAACAGATTTTTTATAAAAGAATTAAAAACTGAAATTTTTAAAAGAGGATTTAAACTGAATTTTTTAAAGTATTTTAAAACTGAATTTTTATAAAGTATAAAACTGAATTGATTTTTTTTTAAGTATAAAACTGAATTGATTTTTTTTTAAGTATAAAACTGATTTTATTAAAAGTTAAAAACTGATTTTATTAAAAGTTAAAAACTGATTTTATTAAAAGTTAAAAACTGATTTTATTAAAAGTTAAAAACTGATTTTGATTTTTAAAAGGTATTAAAAACTGATTTCTTTAAAAAGTAAAAATCAGATTTTTATATATTGAAAGCCGAAGTAGAAATCAGATTTTTATATATTGAATAGCATAGTAAAAATTCGATTTTTACATATGCAGAGAATACGGGCGAAAGCGACAAAAGGCGAAGATTTTATACAAGGAAGTGTCGTGCAGTTGGATAGCTATTGGTGAGATTTTTGATTTAAAATTATTTATATATATGTGTTGAAAATGAAAAGTGAATTGCTATATATAAATATCTATATATATATATATATATATACGCCCCTCGTCCACAAACCATGGACGATATTTATTGGTTAAAATAGTTGTGAAAATTGTTTGGTAGCGAATGATTGTTTGGGATTGTTTGTGATTGATATTGGTTGATTGTGGTTGAAAAATACCCATTGGTGGTTGTGAAATATTTGGTTGAAACCACATAGGATTAGTTTGTGGAAATGAAATAAATATAAACATGCCGCCTGCGTGCGAACTAGATGCATGATTCCCATTGTCAAAAACCGCGAGGTTTTAAGGTAGAGCGAGGAGCCGTACTAGGGACGGTGCCGGTGTAACTACCCTGCCGTTATGCTGCCGAAATTTTGAATAATATTTGTGTGATTGAATTATTTTCATTTGCTTAAACTATTGAAAACATTCATGTGTTGAATTGATATTCATTCGTTGTTTAGAAATTCATGTGTCGAATGGTATTCATATTTTGAAATAAATTGTTCGATAATAAAAATCACATTTTTATCTATATATAAAAACTATAGAAACATTCATGTGTTGAATTGATATTCATTCGTTGTTTAGAAATTCATGTGTCGAATGGTATTCATATTTTGAAATAAATTGTTCGATAATAAAAATCACATTTTTATCTATATATAAAAACTATAGAAACATTCATGTGTTGAATTGATATTCATTCGTTGTTTAGAAATTCATGTGTCGAATGGTATTCATATTTTGAAATAAATTGTTTGATAATAAAAATCACATTTTTATCGATATATAAAAACTATAGAAACATTCATGTGTTGAATTGATATTCATTCGTTGTTTAGAAATTCATGTGTCGAATGGTATTCATATTTTGAAATAAATTGTTCGATAATAAAAATCACATTTTTATCTATATATAAAAACTATAGAAACATTCATGTGTTGAATTGATATTCATTCGTTGTTTAGAAATTCATGTGTCGAATGGTATTCATATTTTGAAATAAATTGTTTGATAATAAAAATCACATTTTTATCGATATATAAAAACTATAGAAACATTCATGTGTTGAATTGATATTCATTCGTTGTTTAGAAATTCATGTGTTGAATGGTATTCATATTTTGAAATAAATTGTTCGATAATAAAAATCACGTTTTTATCGATATATAAAAACTATAGAAACATTCATGTGTTGAATTGATATTCATTCGTTGTTTAGCAATTCATGTGTTGAATGGTATTCATATTTTGAAATAAATTGTTTGATAATAAAAATCACATTTTTATCGATATATAAAAACTATAGAAACATTCATGTGTTGAATTGATATTCATTCGTTGTTTAGAAATTCATGTGTTGAATGGTATTCATATTTTGAAATAAATTGTTTGATAATAAAAATCACCTTTTATAGACTATATGAACTATATAGAAAAATAGTGTTTTGAAATGAATTATTTTACAATAAAAATCACATTTTTATTGTATGCATAAATCGTTGAAATGTGAAATGTTAAAAATAGCCACTTGTTCAAATAAACATATATCAGTTGAAATATTCATTAATTAGCTAATGAAATGATTTGCGCCTATTTATGTGACATTAGAATGAATGGTGTTTTTAAACCAAATAGAAATCAAATATGAAGTTGAATAGAAAATGAAAAATGATATGAACTGTATATATATGTACATGCATATTCATTGACAGGTTATAGCAAAGGGGCTAGAGAAGAGGAATAAAATTTTGTGCCCGACAAATAGGTACACATTTACTGATTTGTTTGGGTGATGATTTTGAGCCTGTTGGCTAGCCGCTTGGCTTTTTCTTTTTGTTTTTGAGATTAGAAGGACCGGGACGCTATTTGCGATTTCCCGATGCTCCCGGTGCAGGGGAGGTTATGGCGAAATTTTTCCAAAATTTAAGGTGTTAGAAAATTTTTGAAGTGAAAACGATATTGAAATTATTGAATGAACTATATTTATATAACTATATAAATATAAATAAAATTAAAACGAAACGAAGCCGTGCAGTTCGTATTTCGAAACCGTGATTTCAAACGACTAGTGCGGGAAATCCGACCATTGGATTTTCCCGAAACCTCAACCGTCGGGTTCGCCTTGGAATAATCTTTCCAACGGCACCAACCTTGTAAAAATCCAACGGTTGGATTGTCTGGAATGTTTAATTCAAATCTGAAGAAAAACAGCGCCAGAAGCGATTATATTTATATATATAAAAATATAATTATATATTTAATCGAATAACGACGCTGCAGTTCGTATTTTGAAATCGAAAATTCAAACGATTGTACCGGGAGATCCGACCGTCGGATTTTCCCGAAACTGGAACCGTTGGATCCGTTTTGAAAAGACCTTTCTAATGATGTAAATTTTGTAAAGATCCGACGGTTAGATTTTCAGATATGTGTAAATCAAATTTGAAGAAAAACAGCGCCACGGCCGCCTTATGGCCCGAAGCGTCGTTTTGAATAAAATAGCTATTTTAAAATAAATAAAAATAGCGATAAATGGTGATAAAATATCATAAGCGATATGGAATGGAAATAAACTGAATTTGCTTGATTTATGTGATGTTTGATGGTTGGATGTGTTTGGTGTGAAAATTACATTAAAGAACAAAATTGGTGTTGTCGAATAATTTAACCATTGAAATAAATCGAATTGAAATTCTAAATATACGTGAATTATTTGAAAAGGCCGAGTTAATTCTCATTTCGAATAATTGACCGACGATTGAAAGTCGAAGATGAAGACGACGGTCGAAGACCGGAGATCTTCACCTCGTTTGGATGGTAACCGAGGTCCTGATTGGGAGGCATCCCGAAATATGGATAATGAGTGGTGATCGTCCAGACGTACGTGTTGGTCGATGGGTTTGCGAGGTATTTAGTGCCTCCGGTTTCGTTCAGACCCAGAACGGACTTGTAAATGGACTGTGTGTCCGACATTGGAATTTGTTCTGTGTGATTGATAGCCATCAGTCGCATGGCATGAATTGCCTGTGTGGCATGCTAAGATGCAGTGATCAGGACTTCTGTTGAAAAGCAAAGTCTTGTGGTGATGATCAAAGCACCGCCTGTGTGGCGTAGCTTTGTGTATAACGTGAATTCGCGAGCCTCACACCCCGGTATGAACCTAAAACGGGAGAGGACATCAGGGAGGGCCTGCGTTTCTTTCTAGCTAGGGTGGTGTCAGTGACCTACCAGCCCTGACATTTATATACTTTTCACCTATGTGGTTGTTGCTGTTGCGAGGCGCCTCGGTTTGATCGGACGATCCGGGTTCGATGGAGTCATTCGTTGGCTCGTTTACGCCCCAAAGGGCGGGGAGACGTAGTGTTCAGGCATAATAATCCACATCGGTGGACCGGCCCTGACGATCCAAGGGGCAGTTGCGGCTGTTCTTGAGGGGCGGGCTAGAGCGTCTCGAATTCGGTAAGGACTATCTTTTGCCTTGGTTCATGACGGAAATCCAATTTCCAAATACGTGACGATGCGGTTTCGATTGTATAGATATTTGGCGACATAGTGGCATGGGACGCTCATGTCGTCTATGATTGATAGTTATGATTTGAAATTGTTTTCAAAGCATATAAACACTAGTAATAATATCAAATGCCTTTGTTTTATTCGTATCAAGCATATTTTGGCCGTTATAAGGTAAAAACTCTATCCTCCGGTTTGCGTTGCATTGTGTGATGGGAACTGAGTCTTATAACGGCTTCATTTTATAAAAAGCATAGCGATGTTTTAAAAGAAAGATTTGTTTTAAAGCACTGGCAATCCAATGGAGTAAACCCGTTCCACGAAAGTGGCGTGGTCCTGTGATTAGCCAATTATATATGTGTTGAGTAGATTTCTCATACCAGTCCCATGACTGACTCGTAGTTTGTTTCACTCTCAAACTCGGGTGCCCCTTTTTCCACACGGGCAGCCTTGTATTCAGGTTTAGCTGGTTCTTCTTTCTGGATAGCTGGAGCTGAAGATGGATTCTATCATTTATTCCTTTTTATGCTGTTCAGCTCCTATTGTACATATTTTGTTTATTTCCGCTGTAGACATTTATGTATAGCTGAACTGTATTTGTACTAAGTAAGATCCTGTATACTGTGTAACTCTGATGATTACTTTTATCCAGTATATTTTGTTGTTCATTCTGGTGTATTTATTTAATTCTGTTCTGCTATTATATGTTTATGTGTTATATTCCAAAAGATAACCTTGTTTCCGTGAGAACGGGAATTCGGGTCGTCTCACGTCGTATTCATTATTCAGAATGGGTCAAACCTGATCTTTCTGAATAATTCGCGTAATTTATATTCAGGTGCTATAAAAATATATCCAACGCCTCATTCCAATTCCGAATATTCTTTTAATAAATTATTCATCTTTTTAGGGAAAGGTTCTCATTAATTTTATCAAAGATAAATTCTTTTAAATTTATCCTTTTTAATTTCAAAAATCATTACTTAATGATTATTCGAATTTAAGAAATTAATCTTATCTTTGACTGGGTTAAAGAACTAATGTCATATAAAAACATAGTTCACGATAAACCCAAAATCATCCTCCATCAAAATGGAATCTACACGGAAATCATAATAGTATATAATCGATATAAATTCCTGTGTTAGACTAATAATATAAATGGAATAACGATAAAGCCTTTTAAATTCCATACATAGTAACATCCCTCATTCACAGAAGCTCATCTCGATTATTACTGAATCGAATTCCATTCAATTCCAATTTAATATATTAAATTGGAAAACTTTACTTTGGAAAATTCTCTTTTAAATCTTAATAAAAGATTTATAAATTCCAAATTATATCTTCATTGTCAATTGGGTTGAAGAACAAATGTTATTTTAAAACATTGTTCACGATAAACCCAAAATCCAATTTCATCAATTCCAATCAAATATTAAATTAATTGGTAAAATTTCCTAAATCTTAATTAAAAGATTTATTCTTTTCCAAACTGGGTTTAAAAACAGTGTTATTAAAGACATCATTCACGACAAACCCAAAATCCCATTTGATATTAAATATAAGGTTCTGAATAAATATTATATTGGCTTATATTCAATATCAAATTCTGAAACCAACAAATATTGTATTGGGAATAACAATATATATATACATATATTATATCTTCCAAATTATCATAATAATATTTGTATAAAAACAGAATCCAATATCGAAATATTCCAAAGATAATTTCCATCCAAATCCAATTCAATATATATAAATATATATTGGAAATTTCTGGTTATTTTAAAATCTTTCAAATCCAGTTTATTTATTTCTAAAAATAATTAAATTATTATTCTAGTTAATAACTAGTTCATTTTGATAAAAATATATTTTTATCTGTTCAAAACTGGAATTTTTCATCAAAAATCTTTCCAAATCATTTATTATGATTTTACATAATTTACACATATTTTTAATAATTATATTATCGCCCGTACAGTCGGTTTCCAATAACGGCCACCGAACTGCATCCATAGCGACCTTTTCTGAAATTGATTTGGACATATCTTCAAATCTAATAGTTAGATTTCAAATCTATTATATTCATTGGAAAGCACTTTTCGTTACGAACCCAACAGTTTCAGTTTTAGGAGAATCCGACGGTCGGATCTCCCATTACACCAAATTGAAGTAAATGATCGAAATTCGCGAACGGTTGCTGCGCGGCGCGTTCTATACAGGTCATTATATATATATATATATATATATATATATTATATACTATATATATTTCGTCGATTTCCATTTAAAACGTATTTTATAAATCGTTTATTATTTCATTTTAAAACGATTTCAATTTCTTTTTCAATCTTATATCAAAATTGAATATTCTTATCCAAACAATGAATATTTTGATGAATCATACTTACACTAAAAATGTAATAATGTTACAACATTTTTTTTCGAATAATGAATGTTTTGATGAATCATACCTATATAAAAAAATGTAATTTTTAATATTGAAATATTCTTATCCAAACTTGAATCTTTTTCACCATTTCTTATATACAATGAAAATGTAAATTTTTATTGTTAAACCTTTTTATTTCAATTAATGAATATTTTTCTTTATTTCTTCATTCAATAAATATGTGAATTTTATTGTTTCACTTTTCTATTTCAATCAATGGTCATTTTTCTACTTTACTATCATATAAACGATTTACATTTTTAATTTAGCAAAATCTCTTCAATAAATTAAACATACAGTAAAAATACAATTTTTATTGTCTAATCTTTTTATTTAACATAATTCTTTGTAATGATTTAACAATACAAACAAGATGTAATTTTTATGTTTAAACATTTTATTTTAAATCATTGAATATTTTCAATCATTTCTACCTACACAATAAAAATGTATATTTTTATTGTTGGCATATTCTATTTCAAACAATGAATATTTTATTTATTCATACATACAATAAAAATGTGATTTTTATTCTATAAACATTTTCTTTTCAAATAATGAATATTTTATTGGTTTATATATTCAATAAAATTGATATTTTTATTGTTTAAATGTTTTTATTCAACACAAGAATATTTTATTCAACGCATAAATATTTTATATCCCTTACAGAATATTATTTTAAAATATTCTTTATTTTCCAAATTGGAATGAGACCAATCAATTACCATATAATGTTATTTATATGGATTTCATATATCGCATGTATACAACAATAAAGATAAATAATCAATAAAAATTCATACGACTTCCAGAGTGCAATCTACAAATGTGTGAGCATTAAAATAAATAAATAACGCTCATCATAGACTGTCAATCAATCAATTGACATATAACTAAATATTGGGAATAGTGTATGTCAAATATCATCCCATCGTGTGGTGTTTTCAAGCAACAACAGTTTATTTATTTGTGCAGTTGGGCGATGTGTAAAATTTATCATTCCAATCCATATCAAATAAAGGGGTGTGCATAAACAAATCATCTGATTTGTAAATGAAAATTTATTTCTTTTCATGATAATTTTATGCCATTTATATATATACGTTAAAAATTATAACTTTAATGATAAAATATTTTATTCAACATATGAATATTTATTTTACATTTCAAACCACAATCACATCACAATACATTCCAAACAAACAATCATGGTTTCAATCAAAGGTGTCGGGAGCTACTAAGCACCGTCTAAATCCTAGTATATATTTAACTGTAAATAAATTGAGTGAGGACTTCTCACCTTGGGTTTCCACTCTGCCAGAATTTGATTGTCAATCTTAATAGTATACCTACGTTAAAAATCATATCTTTAACCCATTAATAGTTATTCTTTGTATGACCATTTTATAAATCTCATATATAATCTAAAAATAATATTTTTGTCTTTCTATAAATATATTTTTTTAACAATGAAAATCATATTTTTTTCTAATCAATGAAAAGTCATATTTTAATTCAATGAAAAAAAATCATATTTTAAATCAATGAATAAAAATCATATTTTTTATTCGAAGAAAAAATCATATTTCTCCTACAACATTATATTTTTTTCATAACTTAGAAATCATAATTTCAGTTTTAAGAAAATCCTAATTTCAGTTTTAAGAAAATCCTAATTTCCGTTTTCAGAAAGTCCTAATTTCCGTTTTCAGAAAGTCCTAATTTCAGTTTTAACAAAGTTCTAATTTCATAGTATGGAAAACTAGAAATTACTCACTAGGGTTTTGGATTGAGGCTGGCGAAGGGGGCGCTGGATCTGGGATTGGCGAATGGCGGTTACTGACAGCGGGGTCATGGTGGGGTTGTGGTGATGGAAAATGCAGCGGTGCTCACGGATCTATTGCTCTCGGTTTGATCGATCTGGTGCGCGGTTTTCGTTTTCCGCAATGGGAGGAGGAGAGCAGAGGTCTGGGTGCGAGCGGTGTACGAATTCGATGGTGAAGTCTTGGAGCGGATGGAGCGAGATCGCCCAATTTCTTCGATCTAAAAAGTTTTTTTTTCTTGTTTTTCATTTATGAGAATGTCAGATTCAATTTAGGGGAATAAGGTTGCGTATTGAAGAAAGAAATTTAGGTTTAATATGATTGGTTGGAAAAGAAAATATATATATTATATTTAGGTTTAATATGATTTTCGTTTCTAACTCCAAATCAAACCCAACGACTATCGTGCCTAGCTAAATAACCATATTCCGAACGCAATGGGATATGTTTCATAAGCCAGTTCAGCTGTTTCGATCAGTTTTTATCAAAAATAAAATATAAAATAATATACCTTTTAAATTTGAATTCAACTTACGTTTTAATTTACCGGGGCCACATACTGATTCCAAAAATTACGATTTTTGGAATCCCTCTATGTTTTGACGATATGGTCCTATAGGAACTTGTTTCGTCAAATTCTGAGACAGTTTGCAAAATTGTTATTTTCCAGTGGATTAAACTTACAATTGAAACTGAAGGTGCCTTTAAATTTTCCACGCTCACATATTAGTTCTAAA